>JAQQZZ010093387.1:0-17401 GCA_030265115.1 Mopalia vespertina
ATCTATTATGTATTGTTTTATGTTGTTGTCATTTATACCTGTAAGTGAGCTACTCACCTGTTGGTTATGAAGTTGATTAAGAAAAAAAATTATACAGGTGTTTTCTACATTAGTACCTGATTGTAGGAGGAATTAAGTTTGGTAAAAACATATTGAATGGTTCTCTAGATATTGCACAGATTAACATTTGACCTTAACGATTGTAATATGCAAAATAGGTATGTGTTTTAGAAACGTAAAAATGGCAAAGGTACAACCTAAGAACCTGATCGAAGCAAATATAAATTTTGATATAAAAATATTGAAATGGTTATTGTCATTTGAGAAATTCTCTAGAAAGCCAAGTGTGACAGATGGAAAATCGGACGGACTGAGAGACGCAGCAAAACATAGCAAAAGGCATCGCATAAGCACGTGATTGAAGTCCATATACAGTTTGACTTAAAAATATTGACCGGTTCTCGACGTCGGTTCTGGGAACCTAAGAATTACAGATATTTTTGGACTATAACATTACAATATGCAAATTAGGTATGGGCAGTAGAAACGTAAAAATAGGTCAAGGCACAACCTAAGTACCTGAGTAAAGTATATATAAAGTTTGGTATCAAAAATATTGAATGGTTCTTGAGGCTGCAGAAACTAAAAATATTATACATTAACATTTGACAGTTAAGATTGCAATATGCAAATAACGTATGCGCTGTAGAAATGTAAAAAAAGGAAAAGGCACAACCTAAGTACTGATTGAAGGAAAGACAAAGTTTGTCAAAAAAAACTATAATGAACAATTCTGTAGATAAATTTCCGGAAACCAAATGTATTGTCCATGTTAACATTGACCTTAAGATTGCAATATGTAAATTAGATATGCGCTGTAGAAACGCAAAAATAGCAAAAGGCACAACTTATGTACCTGATTGAAGGAAATACAAAGTTTGGTAAAACAAATATTGTTTTTACTCCTTGTGATCGTTCGTCTTTTAAAGGGATGTGGATCAGAGTGCCGCGATCGGTTAGAGGACAGTGTGTTCCAAGTCATATTTTCTTATCTAGTTCTTGGAGAGCATAAAATGTCAAAACAAAAATCTATTGCGTTGATGGTTTCACAATTTACTGTTCAAGCACCTTACTATCATATAAATAACATAACCTTGTCCGGCGTCAAAAGAAAATCGTTCAAAAAGATATGAGTATATAAGATTCATTAGAACACCTCTTTTAACCCAGCTGTTCAGATACTGCTGTGGGACATTGGGGCTTGGGGCTCAGGCCAAAGTGTCTGCAATCAATTATAGTTGACGTAAACAATTTGAATTTGAACGCAAGGGACGTGAGAACGGTGGATGCACAGACACACATAAAATCGTCATTGCATAACAATAATGGTTTTTTCCGCTCACTCAACCACATTGTGTTGAATTAAAGTTCAGTCTATTCAGCCAAACACAGGACATATGACAAGAGCATAAAAGCAATAGGACATAAAGCATCACAAGATGAATTCGATAAATAGATAGGCCCTACACACAAAAATTCGCAAGTCACCACAATAAATCTACACACATAGTTTGGTGTTGGCTATCGTTCAGACACATGTACTTCAATTAGTGTTATTTACAGAAACAATTGAACGCACCATGCAGGTCTGTATCGTAGAAAAATCCAACATACTGCACTATGGATTGACGCCAAATGCTGTAAATTGGTAAAATAAATGACCCGGACAATATTAGTTGTATTCCCTGTTGAGAGAAAGTCATGAAGTTTTTATCATATAGCAATGCATTTTTTTCCCCCATTATTTTTATTATTGATACACTATCACATGCTTAGAATGTGATGTATTTTTTGTAATGGTATGTTTCCTAACGAAGGCAGAAGGACAAACTGACAATTTATGAGAGAAATATTCTCTTTCGATAAAATTTTTGTTGTAATACTTTCAGAAATGTTGCAATCTTAACATCCTTCAGACCATGTCTTGAATAGTTTTTTTTATATATTATACTACAATAACATGTGTACAATGCGTAACATAGATGTACTGTGGGTAAATATTTATTTTACAGAAGCAGATGTATGTACTGGTAAATCTGTTTCAAGCCATGTATTTAATTCTCCTTAGCCATTTAGAGAACTGATAAAATGTCCAGCAGATGAAGTCCAAGTTGACCCAGCCTCTCCATCCTAAGCCTTCAGCTCTCTGTGGTGAATGTGATCTTTGTTTTCCTCTATATCTTGTCTATTGCAGACTTCGATTCGTTAAATTCCTAAGAGAGTCGTACATTGTAAATCATGGGAAACCTGTACACTCTATCTAACTAACTAGATTAATCGGCCTTACCCCAAAATAGACATAGGTCCATGAGTCAATATCTCCGATTTATATTCCAGCCAGTGCACAGACGGTGGCCAAACATCAATAAAACAACAGCGTGATACTGTGTGACACCGGCAAATTGGATAACTATATGAGCGACAATTAATTAGATTATCTAGTTATTCAATGGATTATGCTTTTAACAAGCGCTATGTTATAAAACTATTATATCTATACCAATATCGATATAAAAAAAACGGATAAATATTTGGAACAGTTGCTATGAGCGTTCCATACAGAGCCAAAAAGGGTTCCACCAGAGCCATGATTAAAGAGCATTAAAAAAAGGTTCTATTAAATCCACATGTTTCTACGAGTGTACTCACCTATACATTTAGAATCATGGGTTCTATTTTTTAGACGGTGAGACTGAATGGCTTTAATAGCTTGAAGAACAATTTTATGATCAAATTGATTTGTCTGTAAATTAAGTGACTTTCGATCGTAACGTAAACCGCCATTGGTATGCAAATGAAGACAAAACCAGATAAACAAGATCAGATTATTTAAACACATATCTGATTTTTTTTTTGGCGTTCCGAATTCTCTTCAGCCTATCTTTGAATTAGTATTTAAACTACCTTGTCTCCACAAGTTAGCAAGAGACGCATTTATGTATGAATCTATTGAGCTGACATAGACAATCTCCATAACAAACGTATGCTCTCACAATCTTAAAATGTTGTCCAGTCCGAGAAATGTTTATTGCGTAGAACAGATGCTTTACGTCGTTCACATATATTGCAATATTTTTTTTAAAATTTGGTTGTTATTCAACTTGCTTTTGAAAGGTATTTCACTTATATGACAACATGCAACTGATGGTGTTTGTGGGAAAATGATAGGTTTAAACTGTAATTCAAATTTGTTAAAAGAACATTGGAAACAAATTTATCAACGTGCCACTCACTCTCTTAAATTCTTTGACACTTGGGCAGTGAGTTGCAAGTGCAACCGTAATGTCTATTCAGCGTTGTTGGACGTTAAATTGACAACAAGGCAAAATGCTCGAAACCTACAGTACATGTGGCCTTCTGATATTGATATGTAAATGTCCAGAATGGGGATGTACACTATATCTTGGTTAATGCATGTAGGATGAAAAATAAATACAAAAAACATTGTTTAATTTCAAGATAACTTTTACAAAATATATATTTTTTATCTTCTCGGTCTTCAAAACTATCCGTCATTACTATGAAATTCAGTCCTCGAGCAAATCGCATGTTTTGACTTGTACACTACTGTTTGAAAGGTAACATCATTCAGATGCATTCTTGTCCTCAAGGGAGTAGTTTTTAATGCCGTGTCAAAGTTGTGCGTCCTAATTTCCTTAAGTCGTCCATAATTTCAACACATTCTCCTTTTAATGTGCAATTTTGTCCCGTAATGAATAGAAACGTACGAATTTTTAATAATTTTTTGTTGTCGTAATTTGCACGAATTCTATTGATTCGAAAACAAGAAAGGGTTCAATCGACACAATTTCAACAAATTGTCCTGGAAATCCAGAGAGGCATAATTGTTGGCAAAAACAATCTCATTCTATGTGGGCAGATTATAACCAGCATTTTTCAATGTTCTTCTGGGAGATGAACTCCTTGAGAATGAAGTCCAGTGACACAGACAAGATAACATCTCCTGAGAGAGTGGCCATGTTATAGTCAGGTTATCAAGACAGATTTGTCCATTCTATTACTATTCGCTAGTATAATACATGTAGTGAAGCCTCTAACCGAGCACCTTATTGCGCTTCATAACGACTGTACCATTTACAGTTTTATCATAACGCTTTCTCGAGATGGCTGTTGTCCACAACAACTGGACAAAAAAATAGAGTGAGTATTTTGTCTTGGAGTTGGATATAGTTTTAAAATAAACAAAGGTATCCCAGACAGGCCACATCTGATATTGTATTTCGGTTAAACAGCTTTCTTGATACATTTAACATGGCTTTATTGCTATAATGAGAATCGTTTGAAGACAACTATTTATTCAGTTAAATGAATATCGGAATAAATTTTATTATCACATTCTGTTGATAAAAAAATCAATTAATGAATTGCTTGGTTTTTAACAAAACATAACCACAAGGGCATAATTTGAACATATTTTCTGACTGAGCTAATGAGAATACCTATCCAAATGGAATTTAAAACATAAACCATACCGATCATTCCCCATAAAACTGTACATTTTTTACAGGTATTGAAAGTTGACAAATGCGGCAACTTCTAAATTGTTCTAGAATAACCGATACGTATATTGTTCTCAGTTTCCGGTTGTCAGGCGTGTTCTGCCTGCATTGATAATGATGGTTGTCCCACCAGAATTGAAACTTGTACAACTTGTAAGCTTGAAGCTAAATCCGCTTTCTAATTGTTTGGACAATGACACAGCCACGGACTCAGACAGGACAACAAACACATCACACCTCAGGCACCTCAATGAACCAATTCTTATTCACTGTTAGAGAAGGTCATTTTGGAAAGATTTCCCGGAAGGTCTTGGAGGCTTTCCGGTACTTCAGACAGCTTTGCCACCATACGTTCCGACACAGGCACTATTGAGGATTATTCATTTCGATCCTCTATTTATCCATAGTAGCCTTGTTAGGAAAATTCAGGTTTCGTTTTAAATTATTATCATGTTTTAGACGTTTAACCCACGGTATTACACTTCACAAGTGTAAAACAACCACAAGTCTTTAAATGACTTTTTATGAGATACGTTAACTTTTTCGCTTAAATCACTTAATTTTCATCTTTTCGGTGAATTTAATTTTTTCGGTCCCCAATTTAGTCTTTATATTAACTAATGATAAATGTTCAGAGAGAGTTGTATATATCTATCTTTTCTTGCAAAGCAATGTTATTTTGGCTATACTTGTTGTCACACAAAAAAAGAATCTTTGCCTTAGATAAAGTATGTCTACAATTATACCCTAGGGTGATTTTGTAGAAGGTACTCTTCTTGGCTAAGTAGGAATTACCCTGTAAAGCCCATTTATAAGGATAACACATATAACTCTTTTGCTTTGGCTTTATGAGGTGTTACATTTGTGGCACTGGTGAGCTTTAATTTAACGACGTTTTCCTTCTATTTTCCACAAAACACATGTCATGCGAAACGTTATAAAGTTGAAGTATCATTGACACATACACATATCTGTAGCAGTGACACCACGAATTGGAGAGATACTGTACTACTACTAAAGAACGAAGCAGTGGCAAAGATTGTATACCTTCTGATGTTTATAACAATATGGCGTTGTTTTGCTGGCGCTTAAATGCTCTGACGATACTGTTAAGAATGTCTTGTGTACAGACGTTTCGCCGAGAACGATGAGATGTTGAGATACATTGTTTTCAGGAGCTTTGGTGGTTCTGACTTTCCTTTGTTAAATGGCAGAATTACACTATTTTTGATTCAGGTGGTATTTAACTTTCTATTAAAATGTATTTGACATACATGACGATATACTATCGACAGTGTTAGTGGGAAAATTAGATTTTTTTTTTAAATGCAAAGCACATTCCCTAAATAACTGTGGGAACAAACTTATCAACGTGCCAGATACTTTTTCAATCTTTATACACGGGTCAGTAAGTTGCAAGTGCGAAAGTAATGTCTATTCAACGTTGTAGGAACATTAAATCGCCTACGAGGCAAAACGCTGTATATGTCGTTTAAGCGTGGCTGTTTGATTTGAGCATGTCAATGCACACAGTGGAGATATCTGGAAATCGAATTAAAATTCGGGCTGATTCACTTTATTCAAATTAAACGAAGCTTCGTTGAAATGTGACTTGTGTATTTAAATATGTTCTTGACGCACAATTACAGCACATCTCAGCACAGCTCGAACTACTTTTCAATACATTTATCAGCTTGGCCACTCAGATGACATTAATATGTGTCGGATGTGAAATAAATATCGAATGTTTTTCTTTGAGTTCAAGATTACAAAAAGTCTTCTTTGCATTATCTCAGTCATCGATTCGATCTGCCATTCAAATGAAATGCAGTCATCTGAGAAAATCGCATTTTTTTTGTTTTAAAATTCAGCTTAAAAGTAATCCCCTTGAGATACCTTGTTATCGTCAAGGGGATCGTTTTAAAAGCCATATCAAAGTTCTTTATGGATCCTGAGACGTCAACAAATTTGACTTTTTCTGTGTTCTTTCGTGGCGTAATAAATAGAAACACACGAAAAAGTCATTTGTAATTTGGTCGTATTTTGCACGATTTCAACTGATTAGAAAACACAAAAAGCGTTGAGTCGGCACATTTTCAAACAGATGCCCTGGAAATCCAGAGAGACACAATTATTGGCAAAAAAATATATGATTCCATGTGGGCAGATTTATGACCAGCATGTTTCAGTGTTCTTCCGGGAGAATGAAGCGAAATGACACCGGCCCGATAACCTCCTCAGGGAATGTGAATAAGTTCTACTCAGGTTATCAAATCAGATCTGAGCATCCTCATACTCATCCGTAGTACAATAAATTAACGTCTTACCGAGCACCTTATTGGGCTACATATTTGCCACATAATGTCATTACCGTTTTAATTATTATCATAGCGTTGTCCTCAGATGACTGTTGGTTATCCACAACAACTGGAAATTAAGATCTAGTCAGCTATTTATCGCGGAGTTTGATAGAGAACATTTTATGATGTATCTAGTTTAATTAGCTCGCTTACAAATGCAGGTGTGTTTAATGTGGGAAAACATAGAAATTTACAAAACGAAAAGTGGAAACTTTGTTTTGATTCATTATCGTAAAAGACGCATTTCAATCTAAGTTAATATTTCGCTTTATAAATAACCCCATTGGAACTGCAGGATTTGGCTTTCAAATTAACCGAGATAGCCCAGACAGGCCACATTTGATATGCCCATATTGGCCAGAGTGCTGCGTTGATATGTTTTCAGGATTGTATTCCATTATTGTAGCACTGGGAAATTAAATTTATGAATATGCTTTAAAGTACATGCCGTAAGTGTTGGTTTGAATATTGTGCAGCAGAAAATCAAAACAAAAATACAAAAAGGTGATCAGCCATAGGGTCTTGTATAACCCTGACCGGTGAAATCGGGATTTACACCCTGTAGGTAATCTAGTGGAAAACATGTTTGTGAACATCAACATTTTTATAGCTTAACTCTGATTTAAACAGATGATGTTAACATAGCTTTACTGCTACAATCAGATTCGTTTGAGGAAATATATTAATTGAATTAAATGAATATCCCAGCAGACATGTTTTAAAATTTCAGTTGATTTAACATCTATAGCGAGTAAACAACCTGCATGGTACATGCATTTTAATAAGGACCCAGTTACCTGGACAGGTTTTGAAATTTGTGCTCTGAACATTATGGTTAACATATATGTGGGTTCATATCGAAAATTCTCTACCTAACTGTAAATATTTGACACATAATGACATATGTATAAGCTTCCCCTTGTTTTATAATAACCGATACGTGTATTGTTTTCTGTTTCCGGATGTCAGGCGTGTTATCAGTATAGATAATTATCCTACCTGAGTTGAAACTTGGACACAATTTGAGCTTAGAGCGTAATCCCCTTTTGAATCGTTTGGAGAATGACACATCCACAGACTCAGACGGACAACATACTGATCACGCTTCAGGCATCTCAATGAACCAATTCTTATTCACTGTTAGAGAAGGTCATTTTAGAGAGATTTCCCGGAAGGTCTTGGAGGCATTCCGGTACTTCAGACAGGTTTGCCACCATACGTTCAGAGACAGACACTATCGAGGTTTATTCATTTCGATCCTCTATTTACCCCTAGTAGCCTAGGGAAGAAAATTCATGTTTCTTTTTAATTATAGGCATGTTTTCGACATTTGGTCCGTTGTACAACACATCACAATTGTTAAACAACAAAAATATAACCCAATCAACTTTTATGTATCGGAACAGTATTGGCCCTTTAACCTAATTTTTAACGGACCAATAAAGGGCGATTCCCAATACTGGTTTTAAAAGACTTGCACACGGCGTGGGATTGGCCCTGTACTGTGTCAACTGAATTCAGCCGGTATTGTACGCAATTTAGCCAGTATATGCCCACTTGTGGCAAGATGCTACTGGGCCGGTATTAGAATCACGCAATAGCTGGTGGGCTCAGTGCCTGTATTGCCGTAAATTAACCTTAACAGTCTGGTATCGGCCCATTACATATAAGGCGCAATTCGCCCGCCACTGTATATGTTAGTTAAACTGTAGTTTTTAAAATAGTGTCCGTAGTATGTGGATAGATTCCATTATTTTTTTAGAGCCAATCAGGTCTTGTTTTGAATTCTCACAATGTATGTGGGGTGAAAATCCACCATACAACTATATGATCAGGCAAGAAATATAGGAAACAGTCACAGGACGAATTGGATAGATCAAAGACATCCTCCAAAGAACTAGGCAGTGGGAGAAATTGTTTACCTTTGTGTAATTAATACTACATGGTGTTGTTTTGCTGACACTTATTTGCTCTGAAGATACTGTCGAGAGAGATGATATTTTGAGATACATTGTTTTCAGAAGAGCTTTGAGTCTCTGGCTGTTGGGCTTTTAAGGAGAAGTGGTACATAGTACCGCGATCGGGTAAAGGGTAGTGTGTGGTCATATTTTATTATCTAGTCACTGGAGAACAGGAAATGTCAATAAAATATATTGCATTGATAGTTTGATTCTTTACTATTAAAGCATTTTAACTTCATATAAGTTAAAAACGTAACCTTGTCCGGCGTCAAAAGAAAACCGTTCAACAAGATACCAGTATACGAGATCCATTAAAGGACCTCATTTAACCCAGCTGTTCAGATGCTGCTGTTGGACATTGAAACTAAAGTCATAGTGTCCGCAATCCATTATAGTTGACGTATAAATGTCGATTTGAACTCAAGGGACACAGAAACACACAATCGCTATTGTATAATAGGAATGTTTTGTTCTCACCCCCAACCACATTGTATTCCGACTGAAGCGTCAGATTATTTCAATCTAGAGATAACACAGATGTGCGCAAGCAACGGACATAACTTTAACCACAAGCGCATATGCGCAATAGAAAATAAAGTATCACAAGATCAACTCCATAAATAAATATCGAAAACAAAAAATACCAGATAAAAAAAACTACACACATTTATTGCTCTGGAAAGCCACTTGAATTACTTTTTCTTTAAACAAATTTGTGTCATTTCGCCAAATTTACAGCTATAATTGAACCCACCAGTTCTGTATCGAACATAAATCAAACATACTGCGCAACAGATGGATGTAAATGCTGTAAATTTGTAAAATAAATCACCAGGACATTATTATCTATCTTTCCTGTTGAGAATAAGTGATGAAGTGTTTTTCATACAACATTGCTCCTTTTTTATCAGTTATTCACTTATTGATACACGACAACATGCTTTGAATATAATGCATTTTTTTGTAAATGTATGTAATCTGTTTCAAGACATATCTTTTGTTCACCAACTCACCCGTACCCTCTAACGAACTGCTCAAAGGTCCAACGTACTTTAAGACTCGACGTTGACCCAGTCTCTCCAAACTAAGCCTCAGCTCTCTGTTGGGAATGTGTTATTTGTTTTTCGCTATATCTTGTCTATTACAGGCTTCGATTCTTAAAATACCTAAGAGACTCGTACATTGTGAATCATTGTTTTTCGTTATATCTGTCTATGACAAACTTCCGTTCGTTAAATTCCTTAAAGACTCGTACATCATTGGAAATCTGGACATTCTGTCTAACTAACTAGATTAATCTTCCTCACCCAAAAATAGACATAGGTAGACACATGGTGAATCAATATTTCCGTTTTATATTCCAACCATTGCAAAGACGGTGGCCAAACATCAATAAACCAACAACGGTTTGATTCTGTGTGATACAGGCATATGGCGATAGATATATGAACGATATTTAGATTTTCTTATTTAAGAGATTAAAATGTTCACAAGCGCAATGTTATTAAGCTATTCTATGTATACCAATAACGCCATAATGTAGGCATCTGTAAATACAATTAAGTATATAGTATTGTACTGCACCAGTCGATTCTTTACCATAGACGCCAGACATTGCTGAAAGAACAATAGCCCTTCAATACAATATCATGTAGATGCGTTGCATTTCGCACTTTTGCCAATGTTCCAATGTTTTGACTCAAATTTCCATAATTATGAGAAAAAAAAAACAACTTATGTATCACTTCCATAAATATTTTATATAGAATTATCGGTTGATTTTATTATGGCGTGTTTGTCATTTTGTCAGATGCAGTGATGCTTTATTCAATTGTAGAATAACAAACTTTATCAGTAAATGAACAAGTTGTTCATCAGACACATGCATTGAGTGGAAATAAAACATTAGTTTATTATTTGTGTTTTTAATTTTGTTTAAGACACAGTTGTACCGGATATATCAGTTTTAACCACTGAAACGTGATATCAGAGACTTTTCTTTATCAGAGGATTTTCTTTAGGAATTTAGTGCTCTGTTTAAGCTTTTATATTTCTACATTACTAGGTGGAGCAATAAATCTTTAACAGTCTGATATAACGCGTGTTGCCTGTAAATCTTACTGGGAAGCTTCAATTTTTCTCTTCAGCCCACGACCGTTGCTTAGTTTATAGCGTGCCTGCTTAAACATCCTACTTCGTTGTACGTCCACGGCTTCGAGTTTCCAATATATGTGTGTCACACGAAGTGGATACTGTTATTGCGGTGGTGGGTTTAACGAGGTCTCCTTCCGAATTTCCACGAATTTTAGCAAGGAATAGTGTGAATAGACAATCTGTCTTAATATTATTGAAATACCCACGAATACAACGTTTAACCTCAATAAAACAACAACCAAAAAAACAGCCAAATCTCAGTTAAATCTCAAAATGGGAGCGTGGCTGATTCATATATTTACAGCAGGACATATCGAGAAAAACTTAATTAGCCTGTGTAAGCGAAAGATAAGAAGGCATTCTGCCAACTACTAACTTTGTGGGGTATATTCCTTTTGTGGGTACCTGATTCTTCCGTTCATTCGGTTATCTAACTTGATCATATTACAGCTACAACCAAACATTATGCAAATTTCTAATATTCAGTGTGATCATGAAAACAACAGGATCCACACTTTTATTTAGAACCAACGAGAAGAGCAACTACATGATTCCACCAAAGTCCATTTCCTTTGTGCTATATTTATTTCCTTCCAGTTATAGAACAGTAGGCTACGTAGAAGCAAAGTCTAGAAATGTAATAAGGATATGCTGATGGAGAATGGATTCACACATCTGTCTTCATAGACCTGACAAGAATATGTTCTCAATCCCCCTGGATAACTTGGTCAGTCGCGTGACTCCCCATTTCGAGTACTAGTTTCTGGAACAATTTCCCGGAAGAGTGGTAGAGAATTTTGATTAGAAATCTGCGGACAAGGAGTCGAGTTTTACGGCCGTACTGCATGTCCCTGAGGTTTACAGAACAAAGATGGGCATTTGTATTGACACTTTATTTTGCAATTAGTTTAAATTGTTTAGGTCACACCAAAATCAACGAAAGCAAGTCGGAAGCCTCAAGAAACTTGATACCCCTTAGTTAGATTGTAAAACAGGCAAATTTAAACACACCACAGAGTAGTAACGTGGTCAATCATATATTCATATATTATTTCAATTCAATGAAATTAAGGTATTTTATATCAAGGAAAGCAAGCACTATTATCCGGGCAATTCGCCGGTGTAAACAAAACATATAAATGTATTTGTTAGAACATAAATCAGTTGGAGTATGAGCAACTGATATAAAGCTGTTAGATTGATTCGTTCGGTTGACTAATTCCTTTAAATGATACACTTAATACAGTATTATGTTAATTTGTAATAATTCGTAGATTTCTTTAGCACTATCAATTGAGCAGTCTTATAATCTTTTTTGATCAATTGTATAATATTAATTTCCTTCTAGCTTTAACGGAATGCGCATAAACACAACAGCCAACCTACACATCTACAAATGCTATTAGGTTATGCTGATAGAGCATGGGTTCACATATCTGTCTTGATAAACCCGACAAGAATATGTTCTCAATCTCTTCAGACAATCGAATCAGTCACATGACTTCCAATTTCGAGTAATGGCTACTTGAATAACCGCCTTGCAATTAGACATAGAAGATTGATCATTAATCTGCGGACAACGAGTAGAACTTTTACAGCAGTTTTACATCCCAGAGGCCTTCACAAATAGTTATGGCCATATGCTTGGGCCGTTTATCTTATTTTTTTTCTATTGCAGACAAATCTAGACAGGCATACCGGAAAACGCCGGAAACCTGATATCTTTAAGATACCTGCAAAACTAACAAGCCTAAGGGGATAACTAAAAAATGTTTGGTATGAATTATTTGGTGAGAAAAAAATGTTTTTAGATATAGACATTGTCTGGCACATGTAATAAATGATTAGTTAAAATAGCCCATGTATAGATAATAATCACGCCCCCAACAAATCAATGCTGGAATTTACTTAAATACATTGATAAACTAAAGTGCTCAAAAGACAGTTATCGGTACACTTCAGCACACAGTAATATAACACTTTATCGCATGTATAACTCGTAATTATATTTCACCAGTAAGAATATTTGTTTCATCGTCGTATTTTAATGCAGGACTGGTTGTTACAAAGAATTGTTCTTAGTTGTATGCATGTTTCCAAGATATGATCTTTTAATATCTTTGCCAATATGGTTGAATAGAAATTGTGATATAGGAGAAAAACAGTTGATGGAATACACAAGGAGTATTCAAACTGAGCGCTAGCTATTGAACAATTATTTAACACCACATAGGGCGTTCAGATAATTTGAAATCTTTTGTCTATAACCCTTAATACAAAACATTGCTAAAACCATCATACCCAAATCTGTCATTTTTCTTCAAATCATGGTTTCCAAATTGTGACCTTTTTCTACCAATATAGTTGATCTTAATGTGTCCAACTGAGAAGAGAGACAGAGACAGACAAACAAACACGTAACATATAAAACAACAACTATTTGATAGTACAGCAAACGAACGAGGCAACTTAGTAGTGACAAGTAAAGGCAGATGGGTTAACCCATTTTCCTGTCAATAGGGACATGTAAATGAACGAGTCTCTTTCAATTTCGTGGAGAGAACGTAATTTCAGAGTCATTCCCGTGAAGAGCCCTGGAGATTTCTCCCGGTAAATGTCCTAACATACGGTTTGGAGAAAGGATTACAGTTATCTCGTTCGACGAGGGTATAACAACTTGCTTGTACTTTATTTGGAACCATATCAGAAATAGACACTAGGGAATTGCTCGAGTTAACGTGCAGGCCTATGTTTTTAGTACTAACTTTCGTCTTGACTGAAGCTTTGCTGCTTTATTCATTCGAATATCTCGATTGTATTACACCTGCAATAGCATAATTATGTAAATTTGTAATATTTCTTTGACGTTTTTAACGCAATAGCTTGATTATCTTCTTTTGTTGAACTTGGTGAGGATAGCAGTCTTCAAACACTAAGCCATTCATGCAGTGCTAATATCCTTGAGCACTAATGGTACATAACGAAAACATGTTTAAGTTGTTATGGGAATGTATGTGGGTTAGCACATCTGTCTAGATAATCCGGACAAAAACAAGTTATCATACTGAGCTCACTTATACTTTAAGCATTAGATTCCAAACGTATTACTCGGAAGATGGTATAGAAAATTGTTCATAACCTGGAGACACCGTGTGGAGGTATTACAGCAGTATTGCATCATCTTCAAAGACTACAGCAAAAACATATTTATTTAATAATACCCGAAATCGAGATCTTTTCGAATCAAAAACAGCAGAAAACCCAAAACAATCAGATAAAAAAAACTACATTCTCAGACGATTTTCATTTCCAAGAAATAAATTGTATAAAACGCTGAATTAAAATTTGGTGATTCTTGTGTTATTTTGAAACAGTATAGACTAGTAATTGCTGATCTTCTGCCCAGAATAATGTAACTCATCGCCCCATGCAATTCCGTTTTATATGGTTGTATGTTCTCTGAGACATATTGACAATATATTTGTATAGATCTGTATCTTTACTTCGAAAAATGTATTCTACAGTACAATATTTATCTGTCTATTTCGTTGATCAGAAATTGTTTAAAAGAGAAGGCAGTATTCAGCTATCGACAAGATATAGAAGCAATTCGACAACTTAGCTTTGACCATTAGAGGCAGATGGCTAAACTCGGTTCCCTGTCAATAGGGAAATGTAAATGAACGAGTCTCTTGCAGTCTCATGGAGAGAATGTAATTTCGGAGTCATTCCCGTGGAGAGCTCTGGAGAATTCTGATCGTAAACATCCAAACATACGGTTTATTGCAATGGCCGCAGTCACGGAGTACGGCTTGGATATATCAAACATGCTGTTATTTGTTTGCAGCCGTGTTAAAATAATACCCTTGAGAATTCCTGGGTAAAGTGCAGCATTATATTATAAGGAATGGTTTTTGTAATGCATATGCCTTTTATCAAAACATTTATCATCTGTTCACGAAGCATCGTTTGAATTGGTTATTATCAACTCGCGCACCACCAGGAGTGTTTCGCAAACAGCTATTGGATTGGATACGCTTTAGTGGCATGCAGCCTCTGAATTGAAACCTATTCATCACAAAAGCTACATACTGTCAAACACAAATAATTTGCACAATATCGAGCCAAGTTTATTATAATTACCTCCACCAAATAATTAGCACCAACAGCGAGATATACACTCCGGCATATTATCCGTGTAAGGTGGGTGTGGTCGACCGATTGAGCGGGGCACTTGTGCTTTACCTGGGTGTAAGTTTTTATTAGCTATAAACCAGATAGCTCTACTCCAACCGTGTGTAGTGTGGCCTCCACCAGTCTATACACCAATGAGACACCACTTTAACAAGTATTCTGATTCTATCGCACTATGGCCTACGACGGACAAGAAACATGGCTGTCATATCCATTCTAAAATATAGTCGATTATACGTCCTATGTCGAAACATTGACTCTAAGACACGCCTGAGCCATCTTGATTTGCATTATTTTTATTTGCTCGCCTGTGGCATACGTCGCCCCAAATATTGGCGGAAAGTAATGAGCGATGGCTTGGTATAGCGTACGAGAGTTGTTTTTATCTCGTCCACTATAGAAAATCTCGCGAGAATACGATTGGCCATTATCAGGATTGTTTTACTCCACGCGTTTGTGTTCTAACCTCCAAAAATGTATATCCCAATGACACACTTGTGTTTGTGATTTTACCGCACTGGTTCGTCAATATTATACCTATTTAAATTTGTAATCTTCACCAACATATTGTATTACACTGTCATATTCTCTTTTGATGTCGCCCTCTGGCTAATGGTAGTTTGTTTGAACAGTATAGCAATGCTGTCTTTACTAAGCATTGGAGTAGGATTAACGTTCCATCATTATGAAAACACTTTACATCTTGGTTGTACAAGTGTAAATTATTGTTGGAATACACCGCCGTCATATAAGTGAAATACCATTAAACATGGCGTAAAACACCAATCAGTCAATCAATCTATTTTGTTTCTTGATGAGGACATCTGTTGTCAAACATTATGTGATGTCATTAGTGTTACAATGATTTCCATCTAGTAAGACAAGTACAGCACATCAGCCCTACAAATAGTATTGTGTTGTGCTTGTCGAATGTGGGTTCACACATCTGTCTTGATAAACCTGACAGGAATATGTTCCTAATCCCTCAAGACAGGTCTTCCGACCTTCCATTTGGAGAATTAACTTCCTGAATAAAGTCCCAGATGACTGATTGGTGGAGAATATTGACCCTTAATCTGTGGAAACTGCTGTCGAGATTTGACAACAGTATAGCATCTCCATGAGCTCCGAATAAAAATAAAAAAATAAGTGAAGAAATAAAAATAAAAATATCAAACATAGGGATTTGTCCTCATCTATACGATATATGAACATAGACTGGTCTGGAAACCGGCTATCAATTGGTAAGACTCGTTTGTGACCTTTTATACTTCCTGTTATAATACATAACTTTTTATCTACGGACAAATAATTCATAGCTGTTTGGTAAAACATCAAATGAATGAGTCAAATTTGCATTGTGTGTACAGGCAGATGAGTTAACCCAGTTTCATTCAATAAGGACATGTAAATGAAGACGTCTCTTTCAATCTAATGAATAGAACGTAATTTCAGAGTCATTCACATGAAGAGCCCTGCTGATTTCTGCTGGTTACCTTCCGAATACTAGGTTTAGAGAAAGGATCGTAGTCATCTCGTACGACGAGGATATAACAATAAACTTGTAATTACATGTAGTTTGAAGTTTTTCAGAAACAGACGGTAGAGTATTCATCGGGTAAGAGTTCGTGCGTATGTTATTTGGGGACTTGGTCATGTTGGCCGCCGAGTTGTTCGATACATATGTACAACTCAACCAGACTTGTACAACTCAACCAGGCTTAGTCATGTTGTCCTCCCAGCTGTTTGGTACATACATGTATGTACAACTCATCCAGACTTGTACAACTCAATCAAACTTAGTCATGTTGCCCTCCCAGCTGTTCGGTACATACATGTATGTGCAATTCATCCAGACTTGTACAGCTCAACCAAACTTAGTCATGTTGTCCTCCCAGCTGTTTGGTACATACATGTAGGTACAACTCATCCAGACTTGTACAACTCAACCAAACTTAGTCATGTTGCCCTCCCAGCTGTTCGGTACATACATGTATGTACAACTCATCCAGGCTTGTACAACTCAACCAAACTTAGTCATGTTGCCCTACCAGCTGTTCGGTACATACATGTATGTACAACTCATCCAGACTTGTACAACTCAACCAAACTTAGTCATGTTGCCCTCCCAGCTGTTCGGTACATACATGTA
>JAQQZZ010093398.1:0-17398 GCA_030265115.1 Mopalia vespertina
GTAGAGACCCCCCCCCCCCCCTTCCCCCTCCCCTTCCCCCAACACACACAGTTCCGCCGCCCAAGAGCAGGATTTTTATTGTGTTGCCCTATTACAAATCAAATTTCTCACAGTTTTGGACACATACAAAATTTAAAAACAAAACTCATATACGATATTCGACAGCAATAGTTTACAATCATAATTATATTGTATATAACCAATTAAAGATGATGATTTAAAACAATAGATATATAAATACCTAGTCACTTCGATATATTATGTTGACATGTTCACTCCACTTTGCAATGCAGACTAAGCAAAGAACGGTATGTCTTCAAACATGTTATGCAAATACGTACTTTAAATCTTATCTAGTCATTACCTTATATTGTGGAGCAGGTGGAGAACTCGTTCTACCGTGCTGAATGCGTCCTGCTCAAGGATTACTGTAATATATGGATATGTAATTTTGTCCATGGCAAGTTTTGCTTAGTTTAAACGACATTGCCAAATAAAGGAATGTAAATTATTTGAATAAATCTTTGACTTTTTTATACGCCTACAAATTAATATGGGCGTATATGCAGGGCCGTCACCATTTTGCGGCGGTCCATCGGTCCTTTGGTCCGTCCGTCCACAATTGTTGTGGACGCGATAGAGCGCGGGATTCTCGAAGGATGTTAATGCCACTTGCTATGACGGTTTATAGCAATACAAGGAAGAAGCCTTATAAAACTTTCCGATTTGTTTTTACTGAGTTATTAGCCTTGACTTCGAAACCTTGTCGACACTGTGTAGTTCTTTATGGAGTGAAATGAAACGTGGTTGTTGTGTATATCAGCCTAAGGAAGAAGCCTATCGAAATTCAAAGTTTTCCGTATTTACTGAGTTAGTGTGGTTGACTTCGAATCCTTGTGGACACTGTACAAGCGTGAAGCGTTCAATGTTTTAAAACCAAACTTTATATTTACTTCAAGCAGGTACTTCATTGGTGCTTTTGCGATTTTTACGTTTCTACAGTGAATACCTAATTAGCATATTACGTTCTGATAGGACAAGGGTTAATATGTTCCATCCGTCTGGCGGACCGCCGGTCCGTCCACAATCGTTGTGGACGCGATAGACAGTGGGATTCTCGGGGGGTAGTTTTGAAACTTGCTGACGGTTTATATCAATACAAGGAAGAAGCCTATCGACTTAAAGTTTTCAGATTAGTGTTTACTGAGCCTTGACTTCGAACCATTTTGGGTATTTACTGAGTCACTGCCCTTGACTTTGAAACCTTGTGGACACTATACAAAGCATAGTTTTTTTTATGGAATTGAATAAAGCTTTCTATGGTTGTGTATATCAGCATAAGGAAGAAGCCTATCAAAATTGAGAGTTTTCCGTATTATTCAAGTCCGTCCAGTGAAAATGTCACTATTCTAAAAATATAATCAATTAGATACTTATCATGTTTACTAACTAACAAATGGATATCGTGGTTTGTAATAAAAGCTCAAATTCTACAAGTATCAAGATTAGGACTCACAGTTTGGATCAAGCTAAAGACACGAGTGTTTTATTTTCATCGTATCTACTTTTGGTTGTTGAATGTGGGTTTTTATTTTTCCAAACAACCATTAAAAATATCGTCATTTGAAAAAATAGTAATCGATCCTTGTACAATTTTACCAGTAAATTATTCACATTTTAGGTACGGTGACATATTAGTGTTTAATGCTGTTTCTTGCAAGTGAACACCATAGGTTCTAAAATATATGATTTTACAAATGCCATGGGTGATGTGGGCGTGTTACGATCGACATCAATATTTTTTTACGATATGGACAACTTGATACTTAATTGTGAACGCAGAATGACATAGCAAAGCCTTTTACATGTCAATCTTAATGTGTCATATTTTTTAACACATTTATTCGAAACTTTTTAATAGCTTTTGAATTTAATATGTAATTGCACATTTCCTTATTTCACACTTTGATTAAATACATTTAGAATTTAACTTCTAATTACACATTTCTATATATCCAACTAATTGCACACACAGTTATCAAAGCTTTTTGGAATGTATTTATCGATTAGATTGGACATATTTAAGAAGAAACAAAAACAGCTTATTTTCCCATCCAGATGGAATGAATTATATCTAGCATGAACAGCACTCCCATGAAAACAAAATGACAAGCAATCGAAAGAAATCACTCAAATGAGCAAACAAATGGGAAAACAAACAGAGCTGGCAGCCGTATTGGAAATGCTGTCCTGAGTCTGTAAATGGTATCCTTTATCTTATTTATGATCTTATCCGGTCAGGTATGTTTATGGTAGAATTGTGAGGCCACAAAATAATTCAGATTTCTTTATCGATGACATCTAACGTCATACTTGATAATTGGGCATCTGCATTGAGGGAAAAGGAGAAGATACATTAATCCAAAACGCCTGGTGATATCAGTATTGACGTAAAAACTTCCCTTCCGAACTAGTTTGCGGCACAGTGAGGGTCGTTGTTGTTTACCGCCTGTAAGATGGGAATTCCACTTATTTAGCGGCAACGGTTGCGAGACTCATGTCGCATGTTTGAAGAAAAACAATCGTTAAATAAGAATCCATAGGATTGCAGTATCAAAGAGCGGCTAAATGCATTGACCGGGCTGAGATCATCACCACCGTCAATCCTGGAATCAATGTCATTCGGCTTTACGTCATTTATCCGGCTTTTCTTTTGAATTATTGTTGTTTATGACTGAAGCCATTAAGTGGAAATCAATGTATTTCACTTAAACTTGCAGGTCTCAGCTCATTTCTTTGTTCGTCATTGCAAAAGAAGGACGAAGACGTCTCACTCCATAATATTATAAAACATTAAATACCAGACAGCGAACTACTGATCCACGGGTTATGTGCATTCCTGCAGTAAATTTCTATACAAAGTACAGCCATTTAGGGAATAACCAGGCTGTATTTGGTGGTTTGCCGCCGTTAATGCTAGGTTTTAGGGTCGAAAATTGAGTTTTACCGCGACGCGTTAGCATGGTACAGTATGGTTTTTCATAGTCTGTCATGTTTGTTTACAATCTGTACGATTTGACAGTGCTTATTAATACAAAATAAGTGAGTGTGACGTAGCAAAATTTGCGACGGTTAATCCTAGGTTTTACCATCCAATTATAAACCCAACAGCCAATCAGATTGCAGATACAAAATTGGATTAGAATGTTAGGTTATATAATTACACAGAGTATGACGTCACGCGGAATGTAACGTACTTTAATGGTCAGATGAACAGATAGCCGCGAGTGAGGCCGTGCGAAGAAGCGTGAAAAACCTATTTCCCTTAGATTGCCAGTTTGCTTCCGGGCTCTTACGCTTTCATCTACTGCCGAGCCCATAAAGCTCAATCAATGCGCTTGATATTTTTTAATCATTCATTGAAATGTCGGCTCTGTTAACTTTTTGTTGTTCATTAAGTGTATAGTATGTTAATTTGTTTTCCTCTATTTCTACTGAGAAGATAGTATCGGTTTCTTTTCGATTATAATAGAGAGACACCTCGTAAATCCTCTAATTGTTATGATTGATTTGTGTTCTACGCCGTGCTTTAGGGTGGTGTATTCCAACACTAATTGACACCGGCACTATAAAATGTTAAGTGTTTTGATATTGCTGGATAGTTAACCTCCCTCCAAAGTGCTAAATGTAGACAAGCATTGCTACACTCCAAACAAGCTGTCCTTAGTCAGCGGACTTTAATTACACAACCTGTTACTTTCTAATGTTTTACTGGTTAACTTCGACTTTTGTTTAAGTATATATGATTTTCTTTTTGATGTTACTATAAGGAAAATAAATTGATTGTAAGCGATTAAAATGGGATCCAAATGCAGGTCAACAAAATATATACATTCAAAACCAAGAAATGATTTTATTCATGGAGTATTTACAACATTGTAAAATTAACTCTACAAGGTCCTGTTGTGAACACATACCTTTGAAGACCGGATTTTAATTTCTAGTTTATACGTTTATGCAGCAAATAAGGAACGATACACCAACTATTCATACGTATACATCTACTTCAGGATCCACAGCAAATATGAAAACTACTCAATCACCATATGCATGATTGAACAATTCGTGTTTTAAAAATACTGTTCAGGCGCAGAACGTGTTTAGATTTTTACTCGTTTTCTTAAAATGAGTATTACCATACACAACGGGAATATGTTTGCTCGGTAGTTTCACAGAGAATCTAGTATATATTTATTATTATTTTCCTCATTTGTAAACTGATAACTAAGACCAAAATCAATTAAGTATCAAATAAACAGGGCAACATTATGTACATCTATAGTATTTTCTCCAATATTTGGGCTTATTTTTTAAACATTGGCGAATCTTTCGAAATGCATGTATTCCTATTCGAAATAAGAATGAGAGTATATTTGAGGACAAGAGCTATCTCTAACAGAGCTTCAACAGTTTGAATTAAGCATTATTATTTTCTTGTCAAGTGTTAACAGCCAGGCCCTGATTGAAGTCATTCAATCAGCATGTTATAAACATATCATACATGATCGATATAAATCACCATATATGACCTTTTTGACTTTGTAAAGGTAAAGGCAGTAATTGTGGTCTAGCTTTCTGATGCTTTTCACTCTGTTAATCATGTGTTCGACCTCGATTTTCCTGCATACCTGCAGTTTAATTTCAATCAATAGCCGGCATCCATATGTTTCACCTGGGACTATTATATACTCACCCAAGGTGTGGCTAAAAAAGTTTAAAATAAGGAACACATACAAACTGTTCCTTCTTCTCTTTTAAATGTATGCTATTCAGAAGGTTAAACTTCGCGTGCAGTTAATAATTGTAGTGCTATCACTACGACAGCCCGTGCTATGTGTATTAATATACATACAAATCGTTTATTCTCTTCTACCGAGGCATATTTTCCGCCATGTGCACATTTTGCGCAATACAAATTAACAAACACGGAGTCACAGAGGGAATTACACGTGGCTTTAGAATATGCAGATTAAAACTGAAAGCACATAAACAGACACTGTGGTGATATGAACAATTCTCAAACAAAATAACCACAATCATATAATGCGCGAAGTGATCGAAATAAATGCTATAACTTCAGAGTATATGGCGGCCATGCTTCCAAGTGGACAAAGCGAATATAATTTACTAAATAAAATGCCGAATAACGCTGTAATATGTATGTTTGCACCTATTCTTACGTTCTGTAATGTTATGATTTAAATCACCCTGCAATGTTACATACATGAAAAGTAAGACTTTGGAAATCCGATTCAGCTGAATGATTTGCTCTGCGTGGGTTTGTCTATAAACATATATTCGTTATTTTGGGTTAGCTCCCTTGTTAAATCATTAGGATATCATACTTCATAAGCAGAAATAACTTAGTGATAGGACACAATAAATAATCAGTTAGGAAACTTATCTTGCTACATTGTATAAACAGTCAACAGATACGACGTTGTGGCGTACGCAAACTTTTGGAATAAAGCCTGCGTAACTTACCAAATATTATAACAAGTTCACAATGCAATGACTAGATATAGGAAGCAGAGATCCAAGGCGAAGCCTTGTATGTTTTTTGTTGAAGAATATTCTGAAAAGAAGTGGCCTAGCTATGTCCCCTTGATACGCCTTTGCCACTGGCGGCACTCTGAAAGACGGGGTTATCTCCCTTCAATAACATCTAATATTTCATTTTAAAATATATAACTGAACACCAAATGGTGATTGTCAATGTTTTATTACAAACCACGGTTGTATTGAGTCGACATAAACTCTAAATAGCATTAGACTGCAATCAACCGTAGCTTAGGTTTAGCCTTCAATAGTAATTCAATTCGCAAAGTCAACTTCAAATTCAATCACCTAACAACCAATATTCAAATCAAATCACCATTGCAAACAACAACCAATATTGAACGAAAAGTTATGGCGAGCCGCAAATGATTAATGTAAAAAACAATAACTAATGCTTTGCTGCCCAAATGTAATGACAAGACCCAACTATACCGATTTCAAATAAAAACATTCAATAACAATTCAAATCCTATAAATTACACGGATGGTTACATTGTTATTGACCGGAATGATTTATCTTCCATTGGTAGCTTGGTAATGAACACTGGGAGTAGGCATTACCTATGGTATAAATAATTTTACTAACATTATTATTATTACATTTTTCATAGAAATGCCCTATCTACTTGTATATATGTGTTTAACTGAATGATATGTATATCTTTTATCTGTGGAATAACACTTCAATTTTAGTCAAAGAGTATATGTCTATATCAATTCTGGGTAAGAGGCTACGTCGTAATTTACAATTAAATGTCTTTGGAAATAGTTAGTGCAGAACAAGTCATTAACATTGTGCACTACTACAGGTAGCACATAACACAAACTGTTCAAATAAATTGAAGTCTGAGGTAAATAACTTACCTAAGCTTGTAAAACTGTATGCGACGGTGGCTTAGTGGTAGTGAGTGCTTACTACTTCCAACACATACCTAAACTGAGTGAGGTGAAACCTTAGCTATAATAGCCCATCCGAATTGCTACTTTTGCACACTGGAGAGATTTTAACATTAAATGATGGGGACAAATGATTTCTCGTAATTGACTGATTACATGTACACACTGTGCATGATTACTAACGATTTATCACATTTTCTCTCTCTTTCTTTTCTTGATTGACCGTGCTACAAAAGCGTAAGGAATTATTATAATGACTCTCTTTGAGCAGCGCGAAGATACCACCAAGTTGACCGGTGAGCACCAGGAACTCGAGACATAAAGCCGGGGCATCATGTAGAATGACCTCTTTATTAGTACTCCCAAACGGTAAAAGGCTACAAAAACAAAAAAATAAAATATCAAAATGTTTACAATTGTTGTAAGAGTCCTTCAAACTGATAATGAAGTGTGTCTCTAAAAAAATACACAAACGTCTAGAATTATACAAAATAGTGCGATCGAAATGTGTTGTACTATCAACGGTATCCATTAAAGTGAGGTTATAGTTAACGTTGTTGCAAAATAATGGAAGATGAAAGTTCAAGTGAGCCTGGTACTGTATAACAATGGGAAATTCCCAAAATGAATTCTCAACTTTCATGGACAATTACTGAAATTACCTCTGCTTGACATAGGCTACACATTATGCGCATATAAACAAAGAATAACTGTAGCAAAACTTAAATGTGGTTAGCTGCGGGTTACGATAAAATACATGAAAGAATGACTGATGGCTATGAAACCGCACACTGAAAGTGGCGTGGCTAAATAACCTAAGCCAGCTTCCCGCGGCTAAGAGCTCACTCTGAAAATAGAACTGTCGACAGGCGTGATAGTACGAATAAACGGCTTTTAAAGGGACGTCCCAGGGCAGTTTACAAATAGAAACTAACGAAAAACCACTTAATCTGCGTAGGGAAGAACTTCCGATGAAATACGCTAACAAGGCCTTGATTAGCGGCAATAATCACCCATGTCGTTCAATCCTAGAACCAAAAAGTGAATATGAATATCTAAAACATAAATGGGATAAAGACTCTTTCGGATATAAAATTAACCTACTTTTCAGCGAGCATCAAATTCCAATCACCCAAGCCTCCGACACTGAAAAACAGGTAACACCAGCATGGCAGTTAAAAAAGCCCAGCGTAGACATTAAAATCCGATATAGCCTCGAAAAAAGATCATCCTGTATATATCGGGGCAAAAACCTTGGAATATATAGACCAACATTATAGAGAACAGCTTAAACTATACACGGACGGTTCCAAAAACGAGCAAAACAACACAGGATCTGCATGCGTTATACCAGAACTAAAAATACAAAAAGGAGTTAAAGGTCCCCGGTTTACGTTAATATTTGAGGAAATGAAGCTGCAGACACAGCAGCTAAAGACAGTCTAAACAAATGTAAAACTGACGTAAAAACCGGATTAGGCGCTAATGAAATAAACTATATCATAACAGCCAAAGTCAATAAAAAATGGCAAAACGAATGGGACAAAGAAAGTATAGGCCAATGGATATACAGCATCCTGGGAGGGAAATAATCAATAAATCCCCCTGTACAATTAATTAACAAACTAGATGACACCACAATAACTCGGTTAACCTAGGTAAAACCGGACTTAAATCTCATCTAGCAATATTCCTCAAAAACACTTCACCGATCTGCACGGGATGTAATCAAGAGGATGAAACAATAGACCACATTTTTACTAAATGCCTCAAAAGTAACAACGAAAGGAACATACTGCAAAACAAACTAAAAGAACAATGTATTTCTTTAACATTGTTAGTTATTTTAAATCCAACGGTACACCACAGAAATTATGTATACCAGCTATTCATTGAATACCTAAAGTCCACCGGATATTACAACCAAACATAACCTGAAAGAAAAAAAAACGTGGAAGGAAATCCGATTAAAATACAACAAAAACAACATTTAAACTCAAAACATAAACACATATATTCAAAGGCAGTGAATATATGAATATTTATTTGTGAGAGTGTTCCTCCAACAAAACATAGCAACTACATTAATTACGACGGTTTTAATTGGGTTGTAAAGAATTGATCTTACTAATCCCAGTGACGTAACCTTCTTTGGTAACCAATCAGTGTGTATCAGATTTAGACATGGCGCATGTCATGAAAAACAAAAGAAATTGATGTACCATTACTTGCTAATCTGGCAGCGTAAAATTAGAGATGGGTTTTTCTATTATCATTAAGCTTATATTACATGTATACTTCCATATGTCACTGACCTTTACAACTCAGAACTGAGGCTGATTAGGCCTTGATTTCTTTTTTTAATTGAGCTTTATATCAAATGCCTTACCACAACAAATATTTGTAATCTATATTTTGAAATTGACACATTTCATCCATGGCTGATCGTATTGATACACTTCAATTCAGAACTATCAGCCTACATTTGTTTTACTGTTTGGATCCTGTGTTAACCGTGCTGTGGTCTTTACAAGATTTTAACGGAAAAGTTCATACAATTATATGTTACAATTTCCAAATATAAATATACTGGTTATTTTCCATTTCCAAACAAACATTCTTTACAAATTTGAGTCTATTTCTTTTAAATAAATGTTAACTTGTTTGTGAATACAGTAGAGAGATAGATGGTCAACTATAAGAACTATCTGTGTTTCACTGAACCCTAATTAAACAAGAATATATGAGAAGATCGTTCTGCTAGAGGAGAATCCATTTCCACAATCAAGGTTTGCAAGATTGTCAAAATATAATTTGTTAGAGAGCATGAGTGTGGCTTTATATATTCCTAACAATTAAGCCCATGCTTTATATATTTTTAAAAAGTAATCATATATACTGGAAAACGGATGTTGATTAATTAAAATCGACGAATCATCTTATGTTGTAGATAAACTCCCAGAGACAGGTTTCTATATAGATCTTAATCTCGAGTTGTTATGGGTAGGCTATACAGACATCCCAAGAGACGGTAATGACAATTACCATGGTCAGCAAATTATTGATAAATATGTTACAAACAAGATATTCGGTATGGGTTAGGAATAAATCAGCCTACAAACTGGTATTTCAGAGATATTAACCAATGAAAATATGCACTTAAGTAACAGAATGTGTGTTATAACCCTTCTGATACACAGAGAAGTTTCGCCTTAACCAGTTGGTCCTTTAGATTTAGAGGTAAAATAAGTATATTACGTGATAATCTATCAAGGTATTAACATGTCTATATTTATATGAAATGCAGGACATATTATTATTATTAACATACTCTACAATATCATATTTTTACGCAACACTTAACTGTAAGTTGCATTAAGTTCTTTATAGAAGCGGTTTTAAAATAACACTATCCACAGATCCATGGTAAATTATATGTAAGGACAATAGTGGCTCGTTTTGTATCAATATAAGGGCAGCGAAATACACAAGGGGTCACCTATACTATTCCTCGGACACATTATACATAATCTATTTTCAAAAGTCACTCAGTTCAAGCGACGCGTTGCTATAAACAAAACCTGATTAGATATTCTGGTATGAATTATCAGTTGTCTGATACATTTTGCCAAAAGGGGTCATATTTTGAAATCGCGGTTTGCTTTAAAAAAACTCGACACTCCCAAGTTTATATTTTAGGCATTTAATATGGACTGTACCAACAACATTCAAGTATTTCTCATTTTTCTCATTCATGTAATAAGTACATGATGAATTGAATCAGGGTTTAGTTCGAATTCAGGTTACTTTCTTTTTTCATTTGGCTTCCTTTAAAGATTTTCCAAAACTGCTAGGAATTAGCATTACTAAGTTCAAGTAAAGATTTTGAATTTGCTAATGATATTCTGTAATTATTTTATTCAGAGCCCTTTCGTAATTTTGTAAATATTTCCTCTATTCGATGGATTTATTTAATTTGCATTTCCGCTTGGCATGGTAATATACTTTTCGTTTTAACCCAGTATTGTCTTCCTTACCTGGGTTTATTTTTTAGTTTTAGTTTAGCGTTAGTCATTGTGCTAGATAAACCGCTAGCTACTTGATTAATTTGTAGTGTTGTATCTGTGTTATGCATCATGTTATATACTAAATTACCCGGCTGTTCGACTTGAACTCAATACGAAATGGGCCAGTACTACCGTAAAGTTTTATTAATCTGGATAGGCACCTGTGCTACGACTAATACAAGTTTCAACTGGCAGTGTATATCTGACAAAGGGGAGAAAACTCTTAACACTTTAAAATTGTTCACAACATAATCTGCCTGATATATTCAAAAGATGTTTTCTTATCAACAGTTGTGTCCCCAATATATTAACAAGCTCCTTCGTTATAAATAAGCAGACCAACCTTACTTTAATAAAAAGTATTTCTAATAAATAACTGTCAGTCAAATGTTGTTCGAACAAATCGGGTGATTCTAAAAAATTAACTCTTACATTAAAGTTATTTATATGACAAACAAACTCCTCTTCACATTATAGATGAGTAACAATGTTATGATTGTAAAAAAAAAAGCATAACATCGAACGAACTAATGCCACTATAAATAGAGCACTAAAGTGGTAAAGCTATTGAGTTTTCGCCAACATTTATTAAGAAAAATGGTTTACAAAACTAATCGTAGAGGTGCAAAAGAAAAGCAAATTAATACCGTTTTTATGCTGGAGTTGTTTTATTTCTGGACAGACCTTTCATAAAGTTAAGGTCACCTAAACAAACAGGTTCGTGTATTTTAGTTCTGACCGTATGAGAAAACTGAGCTGATTTTAGCTTTAGGAGACTCTGTGATAGCGACTGCGGTCTATATCTTTAGTACATCATGTGGACTTTTTTACAGGCCAGCCATTCGTGAGTAACGGATAACGGTCTGTGAATATTCGTCTTCTTCCGGTAATCTAAATCATGTTGTGATGCATAATACCAAACGTCTTTAAATTAATTACCTCGTCAGTCAGTTCTGCTTCATTCCATTTCATTACATACACTCATTAACATAACTGTATGCAGTTAGCAAACCATTTACGATTAGGTTATAATCTAACGGAAAGCAACACAGCCCTTTTATTCGATTGACTGGATTTAACGGATGATAGATTAATTGTTTACAAAAACAGAATTACTTCATGTACATGTGAATCAAATGTGCTAAACTTTTATGAAAGACACCAGAAATACAGCCCACCTGTTTTCGCGGATTTTTTGTGCAATATTATTTTTGGACAGTGCGTACTCATCTTGAGCTAATGGCACTAGATATAGCATGAGACAACGTAATGGCCACTAGTTGAATTGCGGGGGAGGCAACCAACATTTTCCTTCGCTGCAGTAAAAACATTACTATGTATATATTTCTAAAAATGAATAACACTGACACAGAGATGTTTTATATAAATAACTACAATCCTTAAAATCAGGGACCATATATTTACCAAGATTAACTTACCCAGTAGCCAACGGGCAGCATCTGGGATAAATATTTTAAAAAACAGTAGTCTAACCATGGCAGTAATGCAATAAGCACATAATAACAAGGCAACATATGTGGTATCCTAAAGATATGTACCATCGAGACTGACAACATAACCAATTTAATAGCGTTCGTCTGCCAGCGATTAATATATTCTGAAAAGTAAAAATAAAAATGCAAAACACCTAACCATGTACAATTGACCTTGTAATTCAACCTTAGACCATTTGTATTCAGTTGGAATTGTAAAACCTGAAGTTTTCCCAACCAAAATTTGAGAAACATAATTGATTTGACTTATTTTACATCTGAAACACAGGTGCAAATCAAAGTCAAATAAAATTTAGAACGCCCATTACAAACATTGCAAATATTGATTATTTTTACAGACATTTGACTTAGGTGGCCCAAATCTGACTGATTTGTGTTTTATACAACCCTTAAAGCCCCTCAAGGATGATAAACCTAACAAGGTGTGTGTTGCCATTATCAGACGTGATTTACGACAACAATTGCCACATAGTTGTTGTAGCAATAAATGTGGTAAAACTGCCAAACATATGTACAATGCATGCGGTGAAACGGTGCACAAAAAAAGATGAAATATAATTATTATGGTTTATATAAAGATGGCACTATCTACCAACTTACCTAATGCATATTACAGGTTTATACACCAATTTGTGTGATGTACACAATGTCGTGTTCAACGTATTTCCATAATTTGATGAGATCTACAGATGATTTACAACATTTTATAACTTTAATTCAACCATATTTTATAAAATGGAACAAGAAAATGACTGGGTTGTTTTGGCCGGCAAAATATTTTATGGACAATTTGTTTGAAACAAACCGTGTTATAATAAAATTTATCTCTTTCAGTATCAGATTTAAACTCGAAATGTAGCCAATACGTTTTGACGACTGGCAAGGCCGAGAAATGATCACATGGTCTCAGACACTATATATACAAACTTGACGCAGACTGTGTCACTAAATTAGATTTATACAAGACAATTGGATGTGACAATAAACAAATGCAATATAGTTGGACTATAGTGAAGCATATGATTTGACGTCACACAGGTTTTCATTTGTTTACTTAACAAACAACCGTGTATCAAAACCATCTGCTATAAACCGGCCACTAAGACTAAACCTTCTTGAATTGTGTAGCCTTTTCTATTTTCATTTGTTTACATATACCTTTTGTTTATTCATTGGATGTCTCTATTTGCAATATATATAATCGCATCGTGTTTTGTAATAAGATTAACATGTGGACTTCACTAATCTGTTGTGGAAATATAAACATAAAGCGATTTCAAGTTTTATCAAAAAGATGTATGGCCATATAATTTCTTAGGGTTACGTTATAAAGGACAACTATAGACCTTTTTATTGCAGATCAAAAGTTGCCAGCAAATATAAACAATAGGTACTCGGAGTTGAGTTTAACGCCTGAATTAAGCTATTTACACACCTGATTTAAGGTCTCGCTGGACTCCTTGGTCGATTTTAACAACACCCTTTGAATTTAGTCTCTTATGCTGAAGAATATAAATCCGTATCATATATATGGATATATTTGTAGAAAGCTTGAATACTCAGGATTACAAATATGTGAATGTGGTGAAAATCCAATTATAATTTCTAAAAATATTGCAAAATGAGTAAATGATAACAGAAAAACATAGACTGGATATTTCATGGTTCATTTCTCGCAAGGGGAATAACGATAAGACTCAATAAGTTAGTTAGCCGAGTAGAATAGTCCTTGAACTAGTAAACGGGGCCTCATTTTTTTTAAATTTTGATAAGACGATCCCAGTGAATTTTTTGTCTATACTATTCTAGAAAGCCTTATAAAAATGTAAAATACAACTTTCAAGAAAACATTAAAATAAACTCAAGGACGAACTTCTTAAACATGAAGCACCGTTTACTAGATCGGATTGTGCTCTTTATAATGGTACAAATTTAAAGCTTCTAAGATGAATAGTTTTCTAGAAACACGACTTGGAAAATGTAGAGTCTGTTTAAAAATCAAGTGCCAGAAATAGGCAATTAAAGTTTTGCGAGTTGGATATATAATCATGGGAAAACTAAATTATAGGCTCCAATTTAACGGTTTGTAATTAGAATTTCAAATTAGATTTTTCACCAACATATAGTATGAATATAAACTAACCTTTAATCTAAGCGAATAAAAAAAAAATTGGTTCATTTTGAGCCCAAGGGGTCCAGCAAGACCTTTTAAAGAGTGTATGTTATAGTACATATAGTAACTCAGCACATCTAAGCAATATTATAAAAAAAAATCCTCTTTCGATTGATATCGATTTATTTTGTCAGTTTTACATTGTATTACAACGGGCTATGCTAGACTCGCCATTTGAAGATTTAGTCCTCTCACGGATGACAATAAAGACGATTGTCCTATGACGATGACTTTATATCGAATTCCATGCGCAATGCACTATAGCGGACGACAACACTTACATGCATTTCTCAACAAGTTGGAAGCAAGTAGGTTAAGATTTTTTGTTTGTTTGATTGGGGTTTAACGTTGTACTCAAGTGTATTTCACTTATATGACGACGTGCCAGCCCACTGGGTGAAGGAAACCACCCTCGACACCACTGGCAACAAACAAAGACAAGACGGGACAAATACAGGATAAAAACAGGACACAATACAAACACCACAAACGGATCGTCTTCCTGTTCCCCTTTAGCTCTTAGAGCACCAGGGCAACATGAAGCTCCCTCCAACCACCCACAGACGGTAAAGAAGGCTTACTGTTTAGGCCAGCTGGGTGGGAACTATTATTATCAATCAAATATACCCTAGTTATCCAATTTTATGTCATTCCTTGGGTCAGAAATATTACATAAATAATTGTTATGCGCAGACCGATTAACTTTCCAGATTACGTCTTTGAATTATATGCTCAAAATATCTGTATTGTTCAAACGGGACTATTCATTCCATTGTGATTTAGTTTATTTCTTGAGTTTAACTTGAGTGGCAAAAATAGACAAAACACTCTATGGTGTAATAAGTAACACACTTGGAATAGTTTCAAAGCATCAAGACAATTGATAAATCTTGCCTGCATCATACAGCATGATTAAAACCATAGGCAAATGATGGCCTCCATAACTGAGTTAACCCCTAAATATCCTTAACGTCAGACCTTTATATGCTCTTCCACAATCTCCCACATGAACTATACCTGCTCGGGTCGGATTTCACCGAGTTAAAATCTCCTCTTTGAAGATACTATACTGTATTTGCCAGGACAATGAAAGACCCTTTGTTATCTCGGCTTTGGTGTTGTAATATTTTACAAATAACATAAGCAAATATGACGCATACATTTGTGATATGGGCAAAGAAGAAAAGCTGTATATTAGTGTCTGGATGTAAAGACATTTTCCGTACATCCATATCTACAGACATGAGAATGTGGTCCATGCTATAGTGTTGACTGAGTCGTCCTCAGTTGAAGAGTTAACATCGTAAGATAGGTAAACAATTGCCCTTGTTAACAATTAATATTAAAATAATAAACGTGAAAATTAGGCCAGCGTAAATCACGTGTTTAAAATGTATTAAACTGCACTACATCTTGAACAGTATTTGCTTAGTGCCCTAGTTCCTGTTGACTTATTTCGTGAAACACAAATGTTTATCCATACTATATCTGTGGAATCGCAGATATAGATCGCACAGTCGTCGAATTTGGGCTAACTCCAATTACTTGCGTTTGACACAGTTTGCCCACGAAGCCAGTTGTGTGACATTAGGCGCTGAGTCAACAATCCCTCCCACCACTGAATGGTGTGTTTCTTGTCAGGCTATGAGGTTCTGAGACAAATCCACGAAAGCAGGGAGAGACCTATATGGCTTTGTTTGCTTTTAATAGTCGGACATCGTTCTAGCAAATTTCAAGAGCTCTTCTAGGCATTACATGAACTCGGCACTCACTCCATCCTGAAAATGTCAAGATTAAACTTCTGTTGTATTATATTGATAGGGAAAAATCGTTTACACACTATAATGACCCATTGATCCCACAATGGCCCTCAATCTCACAATAGAACCAGCAACCTTTTCATTTCATTCAAAGCTAGATTTTCAAACTTTATTCTGGGGAAAAAAAATAAACGAAATTGTGATTATAAATTACAACAATTTTAGTCTATAATTCCTTCTTCCAGTTGTCATTCTAGAAACGTTTACAACATATAGGCGATAAGTACATTATATTTTTTTGCTTTTTTTTTGGTTTGTTCCGCACCGACTCAATTTGTTTATTCACTCAATAAGAGCACACTAGATTTGCACGAGATGAACATTATCACACAAATTAAAGATGACAACAGTATACAAAATAGTACATAGAGTTTGTATCGATTGTGCTGCACGTTAATCCCATTTACTACATCTAATAATCTATTTAGCAATATTTCGTAAAATAATATTTCTTTTGTATGCAACTTAAACTAAATCTTATGTTTTAAAATAGTGTTGCTATGATTTATAACTCGTGTATATTGACTTGTAGCAAGTAAATGGGCCAATGTTACGATAGGTGTTTCTGTCAACAACCAAATGCTTTCCAAGTCACTTACTCGTGCTCGAACAGAGACATTCCTGTTGCCTTGGTGCTGACAGATCTACGGAACACAGGACACTGATCAGTTTGATGTTCACTGTTATCTACTGCGTTTTGTGATTGCCCAGAGCTGTCTTTGTTGGTTGCGTTTGAACTGTTTCCCCCATGATTGGGCTTGAAATAAGCTTAATTACTTCGTTGATGCCAAATCAAAATCTGTCCAACGCGTTTTCCTTTCAACGTTCTCGCTATTAAAGCCAAATCAAAATCTGTCCAACGCGTTTTCCTTTCAACGTTATCGCTATTAAAGCCAAATCAAAATCTGTCCAACGCGTTTTCTTTTCAACGTTATCGCCACTAAAGCCAAATCAAAATCTGTCCAACGCGTTTTCCTTTCAACGTTATCGCCACTAAAGCCAAATCAAAATCTGTCCAACGCGTTTTCCTTTCAACGTTATCGCCATTAAAGTCAAATCAAAATCTTTCCAACTTATTTTCCTTACAAAGTTATCGCCACTAAAGCCAAATCAAAATCTGTCCGACTCGTTTTCCTTTCAAAGTTATCGCCATTAAAGCCAAATCAAAATCTGTCCGACTCGTTTTCCTTTAAAGTTATCGCCATTAAAGTCAAATCAAAATCTGTCCAACGCGTTTTCCTTTCAAAGTTATCGCTATTAAAGCCAAATCAAAATCTGTCCAACTCGTTTTCCTTTCAAAGTTATCGC
>JAQQZZ010093409.1:0-17395 GCA_030265115.1 Mopalia vespertina
CGTATATGAACCATCTGATACGGATAAATATACGATGCCTCTGTATTTGTGTGGTGAGACTCATAGGTATATGATAAGATGTAATTATATGCCTGCGGATACATGATCAGGTTTTTGTTTGTTTGATTTGAGGATCATTTATATGTTGACGGAATGTCCATTTCTTACTTAAATATGGGTTTTCGAATTTCGTTTCAGAGACACCTCCCTTAATTTCTCAATTCCTCACCCAATTAACAATTAGAAGTGTCAAATAAGTAGTTACCATCCAAAAGTTTGAATCGAGACAAATGTGTACTAATGTTATTTGTAGGGCCAAGACAGCGACTATCGGTGGTCGTTGGGAGGTATATATTTGTCCTCCTTAATGGATTTTAAAACACAAACAAATGATAATTCCATCTGCTTTTTCATTATATTAGAGGATATCTTTTCCAGTTATTAGAGGGTTAATCCCACCTCGGCTTTAACATAGTAGGACTGTGCCCGGGACATATCGCCTATAGCCATCAAGGGTATCATATGTAGTTAGTTTTGATTCAAATGGTAGGCATAGGTTATTTGTAAGGTATGACCAGATTTCAAAAGAACATACATACAAGTGGACCAAAAGCTCTTGTATAATCTATTAATGCAAGCGTCACAGTAACTGGAAAACAAACTGATAGTGCTCAATGTTTGTATAGCACTCACCAGTAAGCCCATAGTAATGAGGAACACCACTCCACAGGTTGCTATAACATATGGGAAGAAAGTTCTTTTCCAAACAGGCTCAACTTCTTGGGCAATTACTACATAATTCTACAAAGACACAAACAGAATGGTTTACATACCACAGCAAGAACAGTATAACATTTAATACTTTCCCACACTTTTGTGTGTGAAATTGATGGGTGGTTAAACGTGTTCAGATCATACAGCCACTAACCAATACTGGTGCCTGCGAGTGGAACAAACTGCCATCCACAATCAAAGAAATCACAGCACAATCATTGTTTAAAACATCCTTAAAACACCTCCCCCTCAATCAACATATTCGAATAACTTTCTCTTTTCACCCTGTATATATGTTGACTTGTATTGTATGTATGTACGTATCTAAATCGCATACTTTTGATAACAGCAAATTAACATAATAATCTTGGGATAAAACAAGTCCTCTCAGGACTTTATTCCCGCCAAACAATTGTTTACAAGAAGTTGTATTTAATATAAATTTATTTGGTGAAAAACTATCAATCAATCAATCAATATGACATAAATAATGGTGTCATAATAGAGTATTTGGCATGTTAAAAACCAATCATATTTAATAAGAATATTTATAATGTCATAATGACAAGACTATTATATATATTTTTTTTTTTTACAGTATTTGGTTCCCAAAAACAAAATCCTTGATTTTTTAAAACAATATTTGATATCTTAACAATTATTCATATTAAATATGTATACAAATTACTCATATTAAGTATAAGATAAAGATTTGTGTCTGGATAACAATTTATTCCGTATTCTCTTTACAAGTTTTTTGTATTTTGAAATGAAAAAGTTTTCAAAAAAGTCCTTTGTACAAATATCTCCCCGATTTCATCCGGATGATTAAAGAATGTGATTGACAATTCTTGGAGTTGTGTCTGTTTATTTGATAAAGTTACTACCAGCAGCAATGAATGATAAAATACTTACTGCTCCAGCTATACTGGAAATATTAAAGTCTGGCACACCCTGCTTAACTTCCTCAATTAGCTCAGGTGAGAAGATCTCTTCTATAGGTATCAAATCTAGGGTACCAAATACTTCAACATTATGACCAGGTTGGATAAAGAACATCTCCACCCTATTCCCCTGAAACTGTCAAAAACTTATTATATGAGACAATCCATTACTTATATACAATTTTTTGTTGTTTGTGGTGTACTTTAAGTATATTTCTGAGAGGCTGGAATCTAATATTAAAAAGAGTAAATTAAAAATACGCATCTTAAGCGAGGTCAAAATAATATGTATATTTTGAAACCTACCCGAATCTTGTCAATTCCAACATTTTCTACAGGAATCTGAAGTTTGTCTGAATGTGCAAAAGCAGCCTTTAAACGATCCAATGAGCTTTGGTTGAGCTGACGAACCGGAACACCTAATTTCTGAAAGTTAGATCAGTTGAGGAAGTCAATTTTCTTGGCCTAGTATATGGTAGACGTCACGAGTTGCTGTTATTAATATTTTATATATATTTAAGTCTTTTCCTATAACATATGTTCACACTGATGACAATTTGTCAAAGGCCCAGAACTCATTATTTGGGGAGCTGCTACCATGGGTAATTCCTCAGCTGTGTACCTTAGATCACATTATTGGGGGAGCTACTACTCTGTGTACCCCTCTCTGGCTATGTGCCTTAGATCACATTATTGGGGGAGCTGCTACCCTGTGTACTGCCTTAGCTGTGTGCCTTGGATCACATTATTGGGGGAGCTGCTACACTGTGTACTGCCTTAGCTGTGTGCCTTAGATCACATTATTGGGGGAGCTGCTACCATGTGTAATTCCTCAGCTGTGTACCTTAGATTACATTATTGGGGGAGCTACTACTCTGTGTACCCCTCTCTGGCTATGTGCCTTAGATCACATTATTGGGGGAGTTGCTACCCTGTGTACCCCTCTCTGGCTGTGTACCTTAGATCACATTATTGTGGGAGCTGCTACCCTGTGTACCCCTCTCTGGCTGTGTACCTTAGATCATATTATTTGGGGAGCTGCCACTCTGTGTACTCCCTCAGCTGGGTACCTTAGATCACATTATTGGGGGAGTTGCTACATGTACCTTATGTACCCCCTCGGTTGTATGCCTCAGGAATATCCACTCACTGTATTGCAATCTTGTGCTAATACTAAGTGTATTCTATCACTAAGCTGTTATTGCTCAGGAGGTGTTCTATCCTATGGGTTTAAAAAGGGATGTAACGAATAACGAATATATAATTACTTAGGAGACAAACACATGCTGCAAATCATTCAGTTGTGTATGCCTGGGGTCGCAAAAATCTTAATTTGTATGCGTGTATGGTGCAATAAGACCAGCCAGTAATTTTACTATGTGATGAATAACTAGAAATCAGCACAGGTTGTCTGAGAGGGTTCACGAAACGAGCCCCTGTTGCAGTCTGAGTACAAAATACACTGAAACGAAAGTGGAAAGTGTGGAGAACTGGAGGCTGGACTATCCCAACCCATTAGTCCGATCATTTTTATAAGATAGTCTTTTATTTATACAATTGAAAAAAAATGTTGACCAGACAGACCTGCATATGTTGTTACATTTGTTGGTGTGAAAGCATTTAGTGTCTCATGGAATTAAAGGAAACTATATACAGAAAAACAATATTATGTACGTATACATTTTTGGAAAACTGAAATTTACACAAATATGTAGATTTGGTGAAGATTCAATAATAATTTTACAATACATTTTATGTTTAAAGATAGAATTACCTCTCTTGTCAACATTTTGAGACTACCATTACTGTAAAACCAAATAAATTGATTTATCTAGTAAATTTGCTCTCGAAATAAACAAAAAAGGTGTTTCAACTTCGCAAAATAGAACAATTTTAGTGCACTTTTGTCTGTCCAAGAATAGAAAATCGCATAAAAACAAAAGAGATATCTTTCAGAACACTTTTTTTTAAAATGTAGGGAAATAAATTTTCTCTTAAAAAATGCAACAAATTTGTCATCCCTATGATGAACAGTTACAAAGAAGTAAGCCAGTTTCTATGTAGAATCTACCACTGTCTGTAGTGTCTCATAAAGGCATTAAAAGGTTGGGTGTTAATTCTGTCTACAGTTGATAGAACAGCAGGTGGGTGATACTGTCAATAGATCTATTGAATACAAGGAGATATTATGATGTAACACATTATTGATCACTGGAGCTTTGTATACATCAACACAAGACAAAAAGAAACATGGAGATGAGCATAGGCTGATGTGATAACCGCATTATTCTTAGACACCTTGTCAATGATTCTGTTACGTGCTCATTGAAAAGCTTTATAAAAATAGATTCCAATTTAAGCATTTGTAATCAGAATTTTGATTAACTTTTTTTCACCAGCATACGGTTTGAATGTTTAACTTTAAATCAAAGGGATTAATTTTTGTTTCTAGCCTAAGGGGTCCAGTAAGAAAAGCACCACTTATATTCTCATATAATGCACAATCTTAAACACAAAAGAAAATGTATTAGTCACTCAGTATTCAATTTATCATCACTGTGCGAAAAGCACTTTGGACACACTCTGGTCTTTATTGGTCGTTTTAAACATTTCCATGTGTTTACAACTTAAGTCATTCGTTTCAAATTGATTTATTTGCAATGTTTGGCCAACCAAATGGCCATTTATGATGTATATTATATTTATTGCCTGTTGGAAAATGGTTGTCAGATGACTCAATCATATACATGTAGGCAGCTGAGTTTAAGTTCCCAATGACAGCAGTTGTCATTTCAGAATTTTCTAAAATAGATGTATTGGTTTTAAAGCTATAACAAGAAAATAATAATTAAGTACTAAATAGTGTTGATGTGAATAGAATAAATAGATATCATATTATCTGTTTTTTGTTTTGGGGCAACTTGCAGTATATCTATATGCAAAAACCATCTAACATAAACAGAGGGCACTGTCCTGATTTCACACATTCTCTCAGCTTTGGCGCAAGCTCCCATGTATATTTTCAGTCTTTTTTTTAGAACTATTATCATGCATGCCTCGTACATATGACAATTATACTTCTAAGATGATGGAGATGTTATTAAGTTATTTAGAGACTGTCCGGAGATTATATACTAGTAATTAATGCTGTAACGTTTTATAAATGTTTGGTCACTGACAGACAAAATACTTGGCTGCCAAAGAGCTCGCCTGTTCCACCAATGAAAGGGAATGCATTCCTTTTGCTTTCATATCCCTCTCCTCTCATGTTGTGGGACATTTGCCCAAAATGTTAGAACAATCAGGCTATTTAATTTTAACACACAATGATTAACACAAATTTTAATGCAATTTTACTTGAAAAGCTCGTTAGAGTAATTAATATGTGTGTAATGAGCAGATAATATCCTTCTCCTCCCATGTTGTGACATTTGCCCAAGATTTTTAAAAAATCAGGCTATTTAATTTGGATATATACAGTTATTAACGCAAATTGTACACCATTTCCTCTACAACAGTATCACTTAATTTGCAGAATTAATATGCGCAGAATTTCATATAATTTTATTAATCTCTTCCTTTGCGGTCAGGCAAACTGTGTGTAAAATTTCAGAGCAATTCCCTCAGTATATGTAATTATAGAAGCCTTTACATGGCTGACACCGACGCCAGGGGTATGACATAAGCTCACCTTACTTCGTACAGGCAAGCTAAAAATAGCCCCTGCAAAACCTATCCCTTAGAAAGAAAATCTTTCTTGCCTCCACTGGGATTCGAACTCGGATCTTTGACTAGTAGGGCATGGGCTCTTACAGAGTCTCAGAACAGAATGACCAAAAATTTTCATCAAGATAGAAGCATCTTTCTCAAATCTCAATCATAATAAATTTTTCTCATCGTATATTTTTAATGTAGAGAAAGAAAATTTTGCTCGTCTCCACCCGGATTTGAATGCCATGTGTCTGGCTAGCAGCTAGGGCCAGTGCTCTAACCGACTGAGCTGCAGAGGCTTAAAGTGTATGTAGAACAACCACACATTTTCATTCAAGTAAAGGCGGTGAATATTTCTCTGCGGGAAGCACTGACAGTCACACAAGGTCACTAAATTTGTGTCTATTTTATCGAGAAATTATCCACAACCTGTGTTTTATTGTTTTGGTCATTCTGAAAATCTGGTTCTGCATATATTTTTATTGTCGAAAGTATACATAGGCCTACAGGTTAAGGGGCCATATACAGGTCATTGGACCGATAAAATATTATCACCCACATAATACTCACAACTGCCAAGATATATTCATCAGGTATGAAGGACTCTTCATAATCATCGAAATTAGTTAGATCTGCGTCATTTACATAAGACCTCCTGCCCACGAAATGAGACCGCTTTACTCGGTGTTTAGGGACGCGTTCATTGAGAGAACTGTCTGAAAGTCGCTTAAGGTCAGGCACCAGCTTCTCCAGGCTGAATACTGTCCGATGATCGCCGGGCACCGACTGCTCGAGCCTACCTACAAATGCATGCAATATAAGCATAAATTTACTTCCGCATATCAAAGCGGTTTCTCTGAGCATAAGAGGGTGGATATACAACGTGCAGCCAAAGCGCTTTAAGCATTAATATTTAGACATGAGAATTATGAAACGGAAAAACACCGTTATTTTCACAAAGCAAAACTCAGCTGCTAGAAAACGATCCATATGTCAAAAATTAACAATTACTTGCATTAAAACAGCTTTGCGATCAGTAAAATGAATGTTTATGGATAACAAACCTGCAGATCCAACTGTTAATAAGGAGGTCAGGCACCAAAAAACGATGTAAGAAAAAACTGGTTGACTTTGTAGGCTCGCTTCCATGCTGTCCGCCCAGCTTCATGATCAACATGGAGGCCAGTATGAGCTGATCTTATCACCGCTACGTTCAGCTCACTCAACATAGTGCGCCGATAAATTCACGTCCGTGATAATTTTATACAAAATTAACATAATTTACTGTTCGAAAATGACATTGTCAAATACTTTTATTCAAATAATTAGGATTTGGAAAAAATGCAGGTTTGGGGAAAAGCGTCGTAGTAATATTTGACAGCGCAGAAAATGCGGTCAGCCTAAGCTATGACGTCATTTGTAAACATTGATAATCTGAAGCATTGACATCTCAGTGCTTTGACACATGGTGAGAACGGAACAGAAGGTCTGAGATAAAGATTATAAAACACTGGATCAGTATAGGCAACATGGACAGTCTTTCTAAATAAAAGCTAATAGTTTATTTCAAATTGCCATTGTTTCATTTACATGTAGTGATAAGAATAGTTGTCCCCAATCGAGGTCATTTCTGCATCAATGAATGGGGACGTGGCCATACTGGGTCGACGACAGCTGCAGCCTACCACCGTTCATTTCACCTCAAATCAATCATTTGACTGCCCAAGACACGATAGATTCTATACAGTTATTACCATAGATGGTCATATGTACGCATTGTTAGCATATTTCATTCATTCCAAGTAACAGTCCTTTCATATATTGTTTATTGTGCACCCCCAAACACTTTAACAAACACCACGAAAGGAAAATAGACGTGGTCATACATTAATAACAGAGCAATGTTAGTTCAGATTGCCCATATAACAGAAACTAAACATCACAAACTGTAGTAACGTTTGGTTTTGTTTTGATGTTTTTGTCCTCAAATTATGTTTGTTATATCTGAATTCTGAATTGTCAATCCTGACCAACACCACATTTAGAATTATTAATCACGTCATCCTGTGAGATCTGTCTTTAATGACATGTCAAGTGATGTGTATGCCGATTGATATTGGTTTATATGACCACCTAAAGAAACTGGCAGAATTGGCAAAACAAATTAGAATGCTATTCATGGTGCTAAAGAAATTTGGGAGAATTTTTTTTTTTTTTACAAATACACTTTTTTCCGTCAAATTTTCGGGTAAACTCAAAAGATTTGATTGTGTGTAAGAATAGCATGCAACGGATAGATAGAAAGATACATACATTGTAATTATACTGAAGAGGACTTTGTACAACGTAAAGTCATATCAGTAGTGTATCTACTACAATTTAAATAACAATACATAAGTTTATATGTTTCATTGGGGGTTTATGCAGTAGGCCTATTCATAATGGCGTGCCAGCACAAAGGGGAAAGAAATCGTCGTCAGAATCAGACATGATGAACACAAGACAAGCAGGGGAGGGTGGGGAGGCCAAAATAATAAGGTGTATATTTTTTTAAACATGCACACTAAATAAACATTCTCTCTAACATCAGCGATCCACAGGTCCTTTCTACCAAAGAAACAACAAAGACTTAGGTTTGTTTGATTGGGGTTCAACCTCGTACTCAAGGGTATTTCACTTATATGACGACGTGCCAACCCAATGGGTGAAGGAAACCCCCGTCAACACCACTGGCAACAAACAAAGACAAGACAGGACAATAACAGGACACAATACAGACACCACAAACAGATCGGCTTCCTGTTCCCCTTTAGCACTGAGAGCACCAGGGCAACATGAAGCTCCTTCCAACCAACCACTAAAGACTTAGGAATGGATCTTATATCAGTGGTGTAGGATAACATTGGGTTTCATTATCAAGATGACTTCACTACTGTGAGTGATATACCTTTAGTGATTATTAAGAACTGTTTAACGAGACTCCTAATATAGTAAAGTATAGTTACATCTCCGAAGAAAGATTCATTTTGACTAAATGATTTGATCACATGATCATTAATAAACTGTAACTTTGGGTCAAAATGAATTCATTAAATTTTTTGGACTTCTTTCTCTACTCTACTATGTTAAACTCCTTTTGTAGTCATAATATTTAGAGACATACTATTTGACTGACATTTATGCTACATGCACTTACTGAACCCAGTTGTACATAAAAACTACATGCACTTACTGATCCCAGTTGTACATAAAAACTACATGCACTTACTGATCCCAGTTGTACATAAAAACTACATGCACTTACTGAACCCGGTTGTACATAAAAACTACATGCACTTACTGAACCCGGTTGTACATAAAAACTACATGCACTTACTGATCCCAGTTGTACATAAAAACTACATGCACTTACTAAACCCAGTTGTACATAAAAACTACATGCACTTACTGAACCCGGTTGTACATAAGAAATAACACGGTTTACTCAGATTTATAGAAAGGATTTATTTATTCAGACAAACAGGAGAATTGATTGAAAGGATAAATCAATGATTTCAAATAACCGTCGATGAAATTTGTAGCGGTCAACTTTTGTGACACACATATATACTGCTCAGAAATATATATACTGACCAGCATCAAGCAGCAACATAAGGGTGGTTTTTATTAAGTGCAGCATGTACTTACAATTTGTTGTCACCAGAGTCCATTGCACAAACAGTCAGACAGGTACAGTGGGGTAAAAGTATAATAATTTGATATATTTCAAACAATTCTTTTCCATAAATTAATGACAGCCATTTCATGAGGTATTTATTATCTGCTGCTCACTCGTATAACATGTGAGGTAATCTGCTTCCAATTGTATCTACAAATTGCTAAGAAAGACCTTTCCATCATTCAGTCACTTGGAGGTACATGTATCTGTGAATGTATTAGAGGTGTAACATTTTGATGGTAGACAGACTCGGACCAGAGATCAGAGTAGGATTAGTAGGCATACATGCTAACCACTAAGCCGCGGGCCAGTCTGGATTGAATGAACAGGTTAATATCCTGTATAAATACAGTATTCAAATATTAAAAAAATGTCAATCCATCCTTACAGTGAAACCAGGAGTAGATAAGTAGACAGTCCTTTGTAGATTAACCTTTGAATTGAATTTAAATGTTAATTTTAGCAATGTCCCTAGTTTGATTAATGAGTGTTACAAAGTCTAAAGATCTGTCTATAGATACCTCCACTGAAACCCATTACTTTATATCCATTACAGAAACTAAGGGACCCTTTGCAAATTCAATTATGAGCCATTTTTATCTAGGTAGTTTACCACAAGCAAGGTTTACAGATATCTTTAAACTTGTGATATCTTAAATTGAATAAGATATCCTTAATGTATTTACAGATATATATAATTATTAAGATATCTTTATTTATTGATTTATATGAATATTGATTGATATATAATTATCATGCTGCATGTAACAATGATTTGTGTCCAATAGTTTATACTTTCAGTGTAATATAATTCTTTAAATGTCCACAAGTATTACTAAAATCTTATTTTCATCTGACAAAACGTGTTTTAAAAATATGCTTCCAACAGATGAAAAGTTGTTTTTGATATTAAATAAATCGATACAAATCGAATTAAGAAGTGAAAAATAAAACAAAGCGCATTTGATTGGTCAGAAACTTGATGATGTAGGCGTTTGGGGAAGAAGTAATTATGCAATCTCCATACTGATACAGCTACATCCCTAATTAGCGTGATATCTATTTATTGAAATATAATTGCTTGTTATAATTTAACACGAGTAGCTTTATTCAATACCGCAAAATACCAAAAACTGAACAGGCGTTCCCATTTAACATATTTTCAGAAGCAATCGATTCCGATTTTCAGAATTGCCGGCAATTCTAAATTCATTATTTGCGATAGCATAAAGTTTATACTCTTGTCAGCACAGATGTTGGTGCTAAGCACTTACATTTTAGAAGTTTATAACAGAAATCGGCACACAACATTCATATCTACAATCTGAACACAAAATATAACCATTCGTACATTTTGAAAGTACTAGATAAAAGTCATATACAATAGATTCAAGAAATCCCCTCAAAGTGATAAAGAGTGTTCAGTATTCCATTAGTTTTGCATATAACCTAAGAGTATTCAATAACTGGACAATAACATAACTGTGTCGACACATAAGTGACATCAGTCCACAACATTCTGTTTGACACACTTCCTCTACTTGGTAGAAGGTGCTTCGTATCTCGTAAGTTTCTCTGATGTACTCAGTTATAGGACAATTCCAGTACTATAAAGTGTCACACAGAAGGTGCAATCAGTCTGTAACTTGATGGGTCTTTGACAATTTTCCTCTTATTGATAGAAGGTGCTTCATATTCCACCAGTCTCTCTCAAAACTCAGCTATACATCAACCCCAGCACCATAACCACACCCAGAAGGGGTTATCAGTCTGTAATTTATTGGTTATTTGACACATTTTCTCTAATTGGTAGAAGGTGCTTTGTACTCTGCTAAGTCCTCATATATCCTCTTTGTGTTCAGTAATTTGACCATCATTTTATCCACAGCCTCTTCCAAGGTGCCTTCACACTCAATCTCTACGTTATAGTTGTTGGCCTGTAAATATATAACAGCACATTTGGATAACAAATTTAAATAATCTTAACACTAGATTTCTAAGTTTCTTTTATAATTTCTGAAAATGCAGTCTTCATTAAACTACATTCAGTACAACGTTGTTGATTAATCAAACAAACAATAACTTGTCTTCTTTTACTGAAGACAAAACTGTTATTGATTCTGTTAGTTGATGGCTATAACAGCAAAGCTATACTGTAGTTAGTAACTGAAGGTTTAACTGTCATATAAAACCAAAACAAAGTTATGTACGTCTCCATGTTATTGTTTTGGTTTTATTCTAGCAGAGCTGTCTATTGCTGAACTATAATTTATCTCTGTACACAACCCTGTGTGTGGAGGAGCTTCAATTAATATCAAATTTGAATGTTATATATTCACAGCCACAAAGGTTGTAACAGAGAAACCACTTGTAACTGTAGATTTGTTAAATTATATTGGCGTTTTGTAATTAACCTTAGAAAATTAAGAAGTGCCTTCCTGATGGCTGCTGTGGTTGCAGGCACAAACCAATTTAAAAAAAATATATAGCTAGAGGGACATTATTATATGCCTGTCGTAAGACAAGCTGTATTATGCATTCACGTTGGCACGTGGTTACACAGCTTCTACTCAATATCTTGCTTAAACTTTATCCAATTTTTATCAAACTTGGTTACAAGCTATAACCTATGAAGACAAAGGTCAAGTTCGATGCTGAGTGTAATCCGTGCATAATTAGGTACCATACTGCAATCTGATTCATTAGTCAATTCATTTCTGCTCAATATCTTGGTTAAATGTTGACCCATTCTTGTCAAACTTACTTAACTGTTACAACCTATGAAGACAGAGGTCAAGTTAGAAATTGAGCGAAAACCGTGCAAAATTAATTATTATGCTGCAATCTGATTGGTCAAGCCGTTTTCACTCAATATATTGCTTTAATGTTGTCTGACTTTTTACTAACTTGCTCAATAGCCACAATTTATAATTGTTTGTTTGATTGGGTTTTAACATCATACTCAAGGGTATTTCACTTATATGACGACGGATCTGTCCACGTCACACTGTTCCTGGTCTAATTAAGGTGGAAAACTGGGAGGAAACCTCATAAAAAAAAACCCTCATCAGTTGGAAATTGACAAAAACTGTGCAAAATTAATTATTATGCTGCAATCTGATTGGTCAATTCGTTTTCATTCAATATATTGCTTTAATGTTGTCCGATTTTTGTCTAACTTGCTCAGTACCCATAATTTATAATTGTTTGTTTGATTGGGTTTTAACGTCATACTCAAGGGTATTTCACTTATATGACGACGGATCTGTCCACGTCACACCGTTCCTGGTCTAATTAAGGTGGAAAACTGGGAGGAAACCTCATAAGTTGGAAATTGAGCGAAAACCGTGCAAAATTAATTTGCACTGTAAGTATTATTTCCCCTTAATATATTGCTGAACTGTTGTCCAATTTTTGTCAAACCTTGCCGGTAGCTACATCCTCTGTGTAAACTATGTCACCTGATAACAATAATATTGCCCGAATACTACATGTCTTAATTAAAACAAAAAACATTTTTGGACTTAAATTAAATTGCATGGTTCCTCATTTCAGGGGCCTTTCTCATCAGGTATGAGTAGCTCAGGAGATTTAATTCATTTAATACAACCCACATATGAGTTTGGTGTATATTTGTAGTAATTTAAAATTAGTTCATCATTTCAATGTATGACTGAGCGTGCCCAATAAATAAAGGTCATGCCCCAGAAGAAAAACTTACCAATTGTAAAGTAGCCAGAAATAAGCGACAGATTTCATAAACACTTTTCCCCGCAGCTATGTGTCTGAAAGGTATCCTTGTTTTTGTCTTTATGTGATCTATGACCTTTGACCCATACAGGTGAATGTCGAAGGGTTCCCTATATTCCTGAAAAGAGAAGGTTTTCATGTAGCAAACAAGTGCTGATTTGTTAAAAGCTGTAATATTGTAATACTGACAAATACAGAACAAATGCGTAGATGCTTATAACCCAAACTCTGGATTATTGATATTTCCATAAAAAATGCTGTAATAATTATGTTATGACTAGAGATAGGTCACTGCATGCCCCAGACTGGACTGAATAATAGGACATCCATTTCAGACTGCAGTTTTACGTTTGATAAACTGAAGCTCTTTTCTATATTGCGAGTCAGATGAAAGAATCACCTTAGATTGACAGCAAGGCTGTGTAAGAGCTAAGCATATTAAAGAATAGCAAATTCGTGTAAACTTATTTATTAAGCAAAGGGAAATAATTACAAGCATCCTTTGCCTCCACAAGTTAATTTTTCTCAGATAAATAGGAACAGCTTGTGAACTCACACTACTTGTAATCAAATTATTCCTAAAATAGGTACACACAAACTTTCACAAAGTAATGAGTAAGAATGAGATCAGAAAAGACGTGGTACCTCTTCTTTGAGTTTGGGTCCTATTTTATCTTCCCACTCGGAGACCCTAGTAGAGAGCTCAGTAATCTGAGCATACTGCTGAGCACTGGCTAAGAAACCCTCCTGAAAACAGAGAAATCAGAAACATTCAGTGCTTCATATCCATTGTACCTCAAATGCCACTTAAATGTTTAGGGGAGGTATTTATCAATTAATGAGGTTGTTTTTATCGCTTTTCTTGATTGGTTAGTGTTGAGCGCCGTGCTCAAGGGTATTACACCTATATACATGGCAGTGTATTCAAACAATAATTCACACTAGCACAACCATATGATGCGAAGTGTTTTGATAAAGTTGGGAAGTTAATCTTCCTCCATTGCTAAGTAAAACAGTATTGCTACTCTCCAAACAAGCTGCTTTTCTTGAAACTGAACAACTAAGTAAAAGCTGTTCATATTTCTAAAAACTAATCACACTGTCATAGGGATGTTGATCAATTAACATCGATGAACTATCTCATGTTCTAGATAAACTCCCAGAGACAAGTTTCTTAATAGATCTTAATCTCCAGTTGTTACGGGTAACCTACAGACATCTTGAGAGAATGTAATAACCATTTACATGGTATATAAAGTATTGATAAATATATAACAAAGAAGATATTTGGTATGGGTAAGGAATAAATTAGTCTACAAACTGGTATTTCAGTGCTCTAGAAATTAACCATTGAATATCCGCTAAAGGCAATGAATGTTACAACCTGTCTGATACAGAGGGAACTTTCAGCTTAATCAGTAGATCTTTTAGATTTTTTTTCTTCTCTTATATGCTATAATGAGTCTTTGTGAGAGAGGAGTAGACATTTTAGGTACAAGATTTTGATACTAGAACAACTGTTTATATTTACATAAGAACATTTTGGATTTCAACATCTGCTTAGTAAGGTTGATGTCTTTGAGTATAGTTTCTAGCACCGTTATGACACATATATGAATTGTACTGATATAGTGCAAAGAATAGAAGTTAAAATCCATAAATCTTCTTTTGTTTGTTTGATTGGGGTTTAATTCTGCACTTGGCATGACATCTTTTGATTCAATTATCTTCCTTCCCCTAAAAAAACTCAACAGTAATAGAAGTACTTACCACATGATGTCTGACAAGCTCTTCATAAGAGGATACTATCAAGTTCTGACTGGTCATACCATCAACACCTGGCAACAAGAGAATTGTCAAGATTAAACAATACACCAGACCTCACCATGTACAAGGGAGCACTTCAACAAAGCAAGACTGACAAGAATAAGAGGATATTAAAACGAAAACAAATGGACCAATTAGTTTAATATGGATACTTTGTTTTGAATTTGTTCTTAAATAATTGGGTTCACAAACCTACAGACTTGAATTTTGTACAATTATACAATAATGGCCATATCGTTTTGTGGAAGTTGGTAAAATGCAACCCCAGTCTTTATCTTCTGTGAATTAGTTTCAAGGTAATTTGTTCACAATATTTGTGACAGACCCAAGGACAGTTTAATTTCTATGCACCTCTCCCCTAAACATGTTGTAGAATAGGACAAAGATTCAGCATTTAGTGATACTGCATTCCAGAATCCTCAACTTATATCTAGCTCAAATGCAAGCTAAAAACAAACAATGTACTACATACGATACAATGCTTCTATTCTAAGAGTAATAATGGAGGGAATCCTGCTCACAATAAATTTCAACACACTGCAAAAATTCTATTCCACAAAGTGTATCTCCTTTTGACGGTTTAATACGAATTCAAATTAAAACTATTAAATGAATACAAAAACTATGGGAAGGGGAACAACTCCCTAAAATGCAGATGACGAGTCTACCTTCAGCCTCACATTTGTAACACTGAGAGGTCACAGTTTTCTAATATCCTGATTAATCAATTTATCATTGTGTATTTTAAAAAGGGGAAATAGACAAAAAATATGCCTTCATTTCATCATTAAGCATCTATTAGGTTTACAGCAATAACATTCATATACAATTAAGCGAAGGGAGAAAACTCTGTAAATTGCAATCTGATGCTGCTGTATGTTAAGTTCTTACAGCAGCCTATACTCAGTCCATAATGTGTAATTCTATATGATCATCTGGGCAAATTCCGTTGATATCCAATGCATCAAAAAACATCATTTAAAAAGTCTTCTTATTACACTGTAATTCTGTCAAATTTCAACGTGGTTCCCAAACTCCTATCAATGTATGAGAATTCCAAATTTGGGGATTCAGAGTAGTTTCATTCAGCTGCCATAGGGTGAACGGTAAACAAAACAGAAAAGGCTATCATGGCAATTATTTATTTTTTGTTCCATTAATTTCTGCATTCAAGCCCAAAAAGGAAATTAAAAGACATACTGAGAGAGATTTTGTTGTTGGCAGTAGCAAGGAGATCATCAGTAATAGGTAACTGTGTAGGAAACACTCCCATTCCATCGTTATCATCTCCACCTGGCATGTCATCACAATCATCATCATCAGCTATAGGGATAGACAGAATAGTTAAACAACAATCACAATTTATTCTATAAAAGATGTCAATCAATTGACAGTTGCAAGGAATTCTGTAACAAAAAAAGAGAAAACAACATATATGGTTTGTTTGATATGGGTTCAACACCGTACTTAAGGTTATTTCACTCAAATGATGGCGTGCCAGTCCAATGAGTAAAGGCAACCACCTTCGGCACCACTGGCAACACAGGACAGTTCAAAATTACCATAAAAGCGGAAATATATCTAGTGAATTCTGGGTTAAGCACTTTTCGGAGGGATTTTGCAAAATTACGAGTTGGGACAGCAGGCCTTGAAATAGATCGGGGAAGATTCACAAATGCTCCCAGAGAAACTAGGTATTGCAGCATGTGTACATTACATGTGGTAGAAGATCAAATGCATTTTGTTTGTGTATGCCCTTTTTTTAAAGATCCTCGTCTGGCAATGTTCCCAGCTAAGTTTTTAAAAAACCGAAATTTACATAGATTTATATTATCCATGTCAAGTAAAATCTATTCAGAGCTTTATGCGCTGGTTAAATTCTGTCACGCAGCACTTAGAAGGAAAAACAATAAATACAGTTGAATCAATATCTAATTTAAATAATAATAATCCTTTCGATTTCAATAGGGTTTCTGAGCAAATGGCTCAGAACCCCTAAAAAATAGGATACCTCTGTACATGTATAACTTTATTAACGGTCAACCAAAACACCTTTTTAATGGTCAAGGATTCTTGTTTAATAATGCTGTGTCAATATTATGTTGATATTCAGGCCACATAATATACATTCTTGGAGCCGACCAGCGGAATGTAGCTCTAAAATTGCGGACCTTTAATTCACACACGTGAGTGCAGGGCGTCATCAGTTTTTGTCGTCATGTGAATCTTGGATATAAACAAATCGTACACATAAAGAATCTTGGACGGTATATATATACCCGCCTACCGCTATGTGCAAGTTTCAATAAAAAGTTTGTCTTCATTAACTACTAGTTAATTAGTGTATTCGTACTTGCACGGAAACAACAGTAGACATAAAGAATCTTGGAGCGTATAAGTCTAAAGCCTGCCGCACACGAGCGATTCTCCGTCGGCGACTAATTGCAAGAGATTTTCCGTCCGCGACAGTTCTTGCCGCACACGGTGCGATTCTGAGTCGGCGATTCTTCTTAAGTCAGCTGATATGTATACCACGTGACTAACACTTGGCATGACTTTTTTTAAAGATGACTTTCATTGAAAACTGCATAGACATTTAAGCTTTGATTTTGAACATTATAGGCACAGGCGACGGAGCTAGTTTATTATACATGCGTCAATAATTTTTAAA
>JAQQZZ010093420.1:0-17394 GCA_030265115.1 Mopalia vespertina
GTTTGTGGTGTCTGTATTGCGACCTGTTTTTGTCCTGTATTTGTCCCGTCTTGTCTTTGTTTGTTGCCAATGGTTTCAAGGGTGGTTTCCTTCGCCCATTGGACGGGCATGTCGTCATATAAATGAAATACCCTTGAGTACGACGTTAAACCCCAATCAAACAAACAAACAAATCAGTATTTGAGTAAATTTTGTTAAAATTTTGTTTTTACTTTAGCATATTTACTGTTTATTTTGGGGTTTCTTTATAAACCAGCGAGTTGACTTACTGTTTTGTGTCTAATTGATGCATTTACACCAATGATCCATTGAAAGCTTACTTTGATGACACTTATAAACTCCAATAAAACATGTATTTAAAATAGGTTGTTAAATAGATTAAGTAGTTAGCTCCGTGTTTCAGGGTCGATTGTAGTTCTGAAAACAATAGTAATTTTTCTTATTTTTTTTTCTGAACTTCAGCTTGATTTTTTGTCCAGGTTTATTGTCAGTGTGTTATAAATCTACTAGTATAGAAAATCAATTCTGTGTTATCTATACACATCCGTGTGCATTTGCGAAGTAAGTTTAAAAAATATTAAGTAATAATAAGTTCATAATTCTTATTATTGAGACTTAAGTATTTTGACATGCTAAACACCCTATTCAGAGCTAATACCATTTACATTGTACGATACATAACGTTGATATGGCCCCAACCATAATGGTATGCTGAACCAAAAATACATATTCAATGCACATTTTATAGACAGTCAAACAAATTAATCTAACACAAAAAATACTATTTTTTTCTCGGATATTTCACTTTTCTTATTGTGTTTTAAGTTTCAGTTAAAAAAGCTGAAAGCTGAACCAATAGTAATTGAGCTGCACAATGTCGACATGTGAATTAACCACTCTCATTGGCTGATTCTCCCTGTTTCGCATCGCAGAGAAACTAAACTACAGCAGCCAAGACATGCGCTCGTGCATCAGAAACGTGTCTTATGAATTGATACCCGGTTGCAAGACCTGTCTTTGTTCTAAAGTATAGATATTGACAGATCCACTTTTTTTGCGAAAGTTTTATTTCTTTATCATTTTATAATATTGTATATTTTTCTCAAATGTGTGTGTTATACTACTTTTACGGCTTATTTCTCTGTTAAAGTCTTTTTCCAGAGTTTAAAAATCTTTTATTAGTAGTTTAGCGGAGAGTGTCAACTCCAATCGATAGTCAAATAAAATAAATTGTCCAGCATGTTTTTATCCACGATTCGTGTACGTTTTTTGCTCAGTGAGCTAAAAGTCGTGTCGGAGAGCTTTTCATTTAGCATGTACGTTCGTCATCACACTGATTGGGAGTAACAGGACAGTAACTGACTTTAACACAGCAGTCACATTCCTTTCCTCTAGAAATAAAGTGATATGTTCCTCATAAAACACTAAAACCACACAAATTAACCTACAAAGTAATGTTCACAAACAATGCACCAATAATATAAAATTATAAACCTCTAAAACACATGTACCAGCTAATATCACATAAAAACAAGTCATTCAGCAATTTACAGAGTAAATGTTATATTCTAATCATTCTGTTTATTTGGTATTCTAACCGCAAAGTTAGTAGTCATTTCATTAAATATTTGCAAACGATAATTCTCTAATAAACGCACTACAACATTTCACAATACAAATGTCTTCCTTTTTCGAATTTAATACATCAAAATACTAATAAATATTTACGTAATAAAACATTATTAATGAAAAAAATCAAAAGCACCTCATGTATACTGTATGTTAATGAACAGTCGGTTTAAGAACAATTTGCATGCTAGGGTTAAAATCATTTTAAACTATATTGTTTAAGAGTATAGGTGTTTTGACAAGGCAAAACTGTGCAAACTACTAAAACGGATAACAATACAGAGTAAAACATTCCTGTTTCTACATTCAAGTTATGTTTAACTGCAACTGAAGTTGCCATTTGTTTTAAAAAAGAAAGACCTATGGAAGCCCAATTTGGATTATCTTATTCAGCATTTATTTACATTAAAACTGAGTTTAGAATATCATTGGAGGGTTTATGAAGCAGAGGTTCAATAATTTGGAACACTTCTTCTAGTTTATATAGGACATTATATCTCAAAAATATTTAGGCAGACACAGGACATTAAAATAAATGCTTACCTGAAAACGCTGTAGGTAGGTCTGAATATATTTTACTGGCATGAATGGTATTTTCTAACCATCGAGTATTATCTGGCTTTTTAACCCAGACTCCAACTTTGGAAGAAACCCCCACACCCACTATCTTACTAGGAAGCTTCAAAGCGGAGCTTTACTTTTAGCCACAGTTACGAAAAATCCATCTGCTTAAAACTAGTTCCGGTGTATTTTTGCAGCTGTAATTTGACTGACTGACTTTCGGAAGATCACTATAAATTCAAAACGGTCCTGGTTTATGAGCAAACGAGTCAAGTCATGGAGGTAATAAGTCATGGAGGTAAGACGAGGACGGTTTTAATCAAATGGGGTGAAAGAAACAATCTTTGTTGCAACAAACAATGACAGAGCAGCCACAAACAGTTGGGTTTCCTGTTACCATATCAAGGCAACAGGCAGCTCTATCCAAATGGCCTGCACAATTCATAAAAAAATCAGAGGAATTACAAACTATTAATCTTGAACCGTTAAAGACTTAATACAGAAGTCGGATTAAAACTTAAACTAGCAATATTGAAAACGCTTGCCGTCCTTGATCAATGATCAAAGCTGAGTCTAATTTTTATAGAGCGCTTTTATACAAAGTTATAAATGTTATTTTTTAGTATACTTTTGCCATAAAGATGACGAACCTTTACCGATTTCCACTCCGCGGTAATGAAGGATCGTATAACTTCAGATTAATATTGTGTGTAGTTATACCCTGGGGCCGGTTGCTCGAAGCGCTATTCAAGTTAATCCGCTATTAGATGGCGTCACGCCATGTAACATTGTTGAAGGCCTATCTCCAATCCGCGGTTAGCGATTTAATCTGGTGTTAGCGGCAAAATTGTATGTCGAGCAACTGGCCCTAGGGAACTATCTTTTATGGCTGAAAGAAGTAATAAAGTAATACTATAGAGCGATTTTGCCAATTGTTTATCTCCCACTAATAGCCAGATTCGCTGAGGCTATTGAGGCTTTGTTTTTCTCAGTTATACTATATTGTTGTACATAATACACAAGTAGTGTTATTCCGAAAAACCATAACTTCATTTTGACTCAGTATGTCAGCATTTATTATGCCATCATCAGGAGATATTGTTGTATTATTAGACATAATTGTGTGACGATTCTCATTCAAGCCCACTACTTTATGGAGGGAAAACAACAGAAATGGGGCCATGATACAAGCGAGTAAATCGCATGACTTATCCACTTCTGGCCCAAAACAAACATGAGAGCTATACGGATGGCATTCTTTCTTACCTGGCTCACTTTTCAGGGAAGTAGTACTACAACATCAACAACAACAACATAAATGTCACCACGATACAGCTTGTGATTTACTTCCTAAAGAAAAACACGCTAGCTACCAGATAGAAAGGAAACATAATTTCTCTGCTAAATTTAAGCAATATATGCACCAATATATCTTAATGTTTTGTGGTTTCATCAAAACTTTGAAACAACACGAACATGAGATAACCATGGTAACTGAGCAGTGATATTTTATTTTGATTAACAAGATACGGACCCGCGCTCATTTTCATTTATTTGCAAACTATACTAATCTGTATCTAAATCTAGATGAAAACCATACCATTATTTTTCGAAGCGCTATCTTCCTGCATACCCAGTTGGTTCAACTTTTTTTTGTGAATGCATCGCTGATAAATTCACTCTCTGGTGGGAGTTCTAAGGCCTCTTTCTCTGCATCAGCTGTTGTAATCAGCACTCCATCTATTTTTTGACAATGACAAGGTTACAAAGTCATACCAATTGGGAGTCATTTTGCTGACACAATTTAATGTTAGAGACAGAATTGAAAGTTGAAACAAAGCCTGCTAACATGCTTAAAAATAACAATTCAAAGCATGCCCTTTCCTATTTTAATATGGTTTACAGGTTACATGGTCCATGGCCCAAAAATGTATTCATCCAGTTGTATAAATGACCAAAAGGGTGACTACCTCAGTGTGTTTTCAATTTACCACCGCGGCTTGATGCCAATTTGAATTTTATGTTAATTTTGTATCCCAAATAAATATACTGTAAAGTACCTAAATTTCGCGTGGAATTAATTTTCGCGTAATTCGCGTATTAACTGAAATTAAAATTGATCTGAATTCTTACACTTAATGAATTTCTTTAAGTACTTAAAGTGTACTGTTTAATACTTTATGTCAAATCTCCCATTCAAGAAAACAATTTTAAAAGAAGAACAAGTAATGTTAAAAGACATATTTACCTGATGGTGAAAGCAACAAAACATACAAATGATGTAAACACAATAATTGGTGATTCAACTCAGTGCCAGCTGTATACTAAAAATAACACGACTTTATTGGAATTGTGAAAAATCATAATCATTCCTAAATTATCTGAATTATGCTAAATTGTTTTCCAATGCTTCTTCATGTAACATTACACGAACATTTCAATCACGCATCACAAATGAAATAACAAAAAAAACCTGTTTGTAAAACTTTATTACATGTAACTTCATATCTATATATGTTTTTGTTTTTTTTTAAATATATATTTGTTGTTTTAATAATACAAAGCAAGTACACAGTTGATGAAAGACAAACTTGAATATATAAAAAAAAAACTGACAAAAGTGAATCTGTGTTCTAAATTGATTAATGAAGTGCTTCATTAAGGAATATACAGATTTCTATCAAGCATGCCAACACGAGTCAAAAGGTATGGCAAGTAATATTTTAAAAATACTCTTAAATAACTCCCATAGTTAATTAATTCAATCTTTGTTTTTTTGTTTATTGGGGCCTTATGTCATAATTGGGTTATTTCACTCATATGACAAAATTGCAGCCTAATGGGCAATGACCACAAGACAAGCACAGGGTCAAAATCATGGCGCAAAAAAACACCTGTTTTTCCAGACTAAAAAATTAAATTCACATGCATAGATTAAAAGACAATAAAACCGAGAAAAGTAAAAATATATATTTTGATTTTATGTGTGTAAATATATAGATGAAATGATTAAATTTATATTGATACATTTACTTTTCACAATCTTTCCTATTGAGAAAGTAATAAAAGCTAACCAGCTCATAACCAGGGGTCATATAATATATTCTCAAGTAAACTCCGATAACCCCAACTATCGATACGCAAAAAAAATGGCAACTTTTTCAACTTTCTCAAACTGGTTACAGATAACGTTGTCCAGTTCAATTCTTGATCACCAAAAAGTCCCAATAATTGAAACATATAATTAGCAAAGAGTTATTTTCCTCCAATAATACTCGTGTTTTGCTATTTATATTTATTTTCAATATTTAATCTTCATTTTTTATTTTTTAAAAGTGTTAAAATATTCTGGTATGTCCACCTGTGTTAAACAATACACTGGGTTTTTGATGTAATAAACTGCCTCCATTTTGCCGTGTGGATATTGATTTCTGTGACGCAAAAAACCTGCCTGGTACCAACACTGCCGATTCTTTACGTACAGGTATGAAAGCTTGTCCAATGTTTGGTTGACGCCAAGATATCCGCGTTCTAGGGTAGATAACTGGACGCACATTAACAGACTGGTGGCCCAAACAACTTTCCATGATTGTCCCAAACTGCTCGGTTGGTGACTGGGGGAAACCCAAACTTTTGCTGTGAATACAAATTCTTATCTTTCTGACTTCTCACTATTGGAACCTCCAGGTAAAAAGTTTGAAGGAAAAAATCTCTTATTTTTTGGATGTCTATAAGGAAGCTGGGCTGGTGTACTTGGAGCACAAAGACTGGGTTTTGTGGTGCAGGTGCTGATGTGGAGAACCTGTTCCAAGCAGTGTTCTGAGTAGCTTTCTGAGCAGTGTTCTGAGTAGCTTTCTGGGCAGTGTTCTGAGTAGCTTTCTGAGCAGTATTCTGAGTAGCTTTCTGGGCAGTATTCTGAGTAGCTTTCTGAGCAGTATTCTGAGTAGCTTTCTGAGCAGTATTCTGAACAGTATTCTGAGCCGTATTCTGAGTATTTCTAGGAGAAGTATTCTGAGCATTGCTCTGAGCAGTTGCCTTTATCCATTTCTGCAAAGCATTTTGGGCTATGGCTCAGCTTCTTTCTGGAATATGTATACGGATTGTTTTCTAAGCAGTATTTCGAGAAGTATTCTGAGCTACATTTTGTCCTAGTCTGTCCTTATACCAGCTCAGTAACAGATTTTGAGATATAGTTTGGTTTCTTTCTGGCACATGTATTGGGAATGTTTTAGTAGAATTTTCCTTAGTTATTGGATTTCTTGCAAGGCTTATTTCTTCCTGACTTGGATATACTTCAGTATCTATGTGGATGGAACAGTTGTTGGCACCGTTTTAAGTCTCTTTATTAATTCAGACAAACTGTTTCCGTCCGAAAATCTAAGAATAACTGGAAAACCATTAGAATCTGCATCTGTACCAGTATATGATATTGCTGGAGGCTGCCTAGCCACTCGTGGAAGTTGGATAGGCTCAGATGTTCAGGGATGAGGGAATCTTGGAGGATCAGCTGCAGGGTTAAATAAGTATGCTATTGGTAGAGTGGCTGGTGGTGCCATAGTAGGCTGGGGCATGGGTTTACCTATACCTGCCTTGTTTCGGTTTATTCCTGGCAACAAATCAAATTATAAGCTATTGGAATTAAATATTCTGCTTAGACACATTTACAGAGCAATTAAAATGTTGAGAAATGAAAACTATTCAACAAATTAAACTACAGAACAAAAAGAACAGCCCCCAATGAAGGTAATCTTTAAAATTCATTTCCTTAAACAAATAATTTTCTTCTTTGATCCGAACGTTTTTGTTAAACTGTATTAGTTTAAATAAAAACCTTTATCCCTTGATTGTATATAAGGTTGAGGAGAAAAACTTCCACTGTACCAGATTGGATTTCCAAGATGTCCTCTGTTCACGGCTAGAAAATAAAAATAAACCATATTTTATTCTTTGCTGTTTATTAAAATTCTTCCTTATTGATAACATTTTTTTAAATTGAACACACAAAAATTATCCAGTATAACAATAAATTAAACAGTATGGAATACACATGGTTTTTGAATTTTTACGTATTGTCAGCATATTACCCTGTACGAATTTTTCCCCTGGCAGGACACAAAAATGTACATATGATCCTTGTGTATATGCTTGGATTTTTACCGCCATACTTAAAGGGAAAGACAACTGTTTTTCGACCTATAAAGTTATTATTTGTATTGAAATCATTTAAGGCCAGACACAATAGGCAAATCACAATACTTAATGACCTCCAAATAAAGGCGGAAAATAAGAGACTGGAAAATGAGACAATGAAATAGGAGGGTTGGCAGTCAGGACGAGGAGGTTTAGAAAACAAATAAAATGTAACTTAAAACCCGCCGTGTATTACCTGGTGATGGTATGTATCTAGGTCCACTGTAACCTGGGGAAAGATAAGTTTAATATATTGAGTTATGTTTGTTTGTTTGATTAGGGTTTAAGGTCGTACAGACTAGTACTTAAGGGTATTTCACTTATATGATGATGGACATTTCAGATGACATTTCAGAAGCAAAGCTATAGTTTAACAACAGTATCAAAGATAATTGTTTGTTTGTTTGTTTTATTGGGGTTTAATGCTTATTTTACTCAAACTTTTAGGAAATGCATTCTCAAGAATATCTGACTGGGGATACAACATTATCAGGAAAAGTTTAATACCTGGTGATGGAAACACGGGAGATGATGGCGGTAGACGTCCACTGTAACCTGGTAGGTTTCCAATTTGGCCTTTATTGAACACTGTCAATAAAACGTTCTGAATTATTATGGGGGGTTGGTTGGATGACGGACGGATGGACAGTCTGATTGAATGAACATACACAACTTAACCGGTTCCAGCTTATTTTTAAAAGCATGTATTTTTATCCCTTTATCACAATTTTCATTCCGACATTTTCCGACATTTTAATAACCTGTCACATATTTAGAATTGATGTGAAAACCATTATTAAGGGATTGATCACAGTTTAGCGCCATACTCACAACTGATTCATACTGTCGTGATTGTGCCATCCAACAGTAAACCGAACCAGCACAATAAATTTAAAGGGTTATATTTTAATATATATTGGATTAGACATATGTTTGACACATGATATATCAGGAAAACTTACCTGATGACGGAAAGACAGGAGAAGCCGGAGGTAAACGTCCACTATAACCTGGTAGGTTTCCTTTATTCAACACTGGCAACAAAATATACTATATTATTATGGTTATGGGGCTTTGATGGTTGGTTTGTTAGTTGGTTCTGAGCAAGTGGGTGAGCTGTTTGGTTAGCTGGCAGGTAGCTACAGAGTTTATGCTTCGCTAACTGTATATTTGACCTAGTTCTGAATTCAAAGTAGGGTTCAAATCTTCCAATAAGTAGACTTACTGGCTTGATGCAGGTTTAATATCCCCATCAAATAAATTCTGTATTCTTTTATTAGGTAAACATGCTTAAAAATAGCAGCTACTGGCCCTTCTGCTAAAATTTCTAGTCTACAGTTGATTGGGATTGTTTGTTTGTTTGATTGGGGTTTAATGTCATACTCAAGGGTATTTCACTTATATGAGGACAGATTGTCCACTTCAAACTGTTCATGGCCTTGTTACGGTGGAAAACCTGGAGGAAACCTCATAAATACCACCCCCGCCATTGCCGGAGCCACAATTACACTCACTCATATACCTGAGGGTCGACAGTCGGACTCGATCCTGTAAACAGTACATCGAAAAAGGATTAGTTAAAAGTTAAACAAACCTGTCTGTCTTGTAAATCCAGGTCTAAGAATCGAACCACTGTAACTACTAGGAAGAGGTACATTACGGGACTGGCCAGGATGAAATGTTCTACCATTGAATGATCCATACTGCTGAGGTGCAAACTGTTTTGGCCTAAGATTGGGATTCACTGGAAGTCTTGGTCGACTATTCGGATTGAGAGCAGCTGTAACAAAGTCAAGCAAAGTACAAACCATAGGATACATTTAAGCCAAAATGACAAGATTCATTACAACCAAACTATTTTTTTGGACCTTTGGGGGAAAATTGGTAAGGATAAAAGGATTAAACATTTAGTGATCCTTTCTGCTGAGGTACAAACTGTTATGACCAGGGTTGTTTTCTTTCCTGGATGCCTGGTTGGAAATGTTGATTTTAGAGCAGTTTCAACATAATCAAACACAGTACAAACAATAAGATTCATTTAAGCTAAGTAAGTTTTGGGGAACAGCAGCCAGGATGATCTTATTGATCTACCATTAACTGGTGTATACTTTTAAGCAAAACTGTAACAGCCTTGGATTTGATTGACTCGAAATCTTGGTGAACTTGTTGGGTTGAGAGCTGCTTAAACATAATCAAACCCAGTCAAAACAATAAGATTAATTTAAGCCAAGCATGTTTTTGAGGAACATCAGTCATTAATTGTTCCATTCTTTTGGGGGTAAAAACAGCAACAGCCTAAGATTTTGGGTCACTGGGAATCTTGGTCAACTTGTTGGGTTAAGAGCAGCTTTTACAAATTCAACAGAGTACAAAAGGTAAGACAAATGTAGGATTCATATAGAGCAAACAGTATTTAGGCTTAAAAGATATATAACATGTGTTAAGTTTGACCTATACGGTAATGCCCTTAAATAAGCTAAACACAATTAAAATTGAAAAATGACTGGTGTTTTATGTACATGTAAATCTTTACCCCCAAAAACCCGATGATTGTATAAAGCTGGTCTTTATTCCAACTCCAGTATCTTACTATCCATTAAATTCATTTGGCACATGAACTTATCTTACCACATATGTAATGTACAGCACTTCCACTGGATGCCACAAGACTTTCGAAAGATGAAGCAATGAACGCATATTCCGGGGTTGATGCTAACGTTTTCAACTCTGTCACGACCTTTTGGTCTATTCCGTTTTCTGCTATGCCTATTGTGATGATCAGAATACCTTCCTGCTTTGCTAAGTTTGCTATGGCAAGAGTGTCTGCAGGGCACACTGAATTCCCATCAGTTAGAATGACAAGTATCTGGGGTATATTTGACCTTGAACCAGCTTTAAACATGTCTCTTGCATGTTGTATTCCGGTATTGGTCATGGCTGTAGATTTATCAGCAGAAAATCGACCAAAGCTTGACCAGAATTTGGATGAACTCAAGAGTGGGTTAAAATTCACACTTTGAATATGGGAACTGTATGCTATTGCGCCGACCCGTGCCCCATTCTGAGGATTCAAATAAAGAGAATTCATCGTGCACACAACAAACTGTTGTTCCTTAGCAAACTGTGCTGAGCTGACTGTATTGGACGCATCAACCATGAAAATAATTTCAGCTTTCTGGGCGCATTGCTGACCATAGCTGACTGTAGCTGCAGCTGAGTGTGGACAGGACGGCGGAATGTTTGAAGGTACAATTGGAACTGTTGGGGTTGGCTGCGGTTGGGTGTTGAATTGCAATGGTGTGGTGGGCACAGCAACAGTTGTAGTAGATGGTGGTGCAGATGGAACCAATGCAGGCTGGGTGGCTGGAGATTTTATTAAACCTAGAAAGAATGAAAAATAATATTACATGGAATCGAAAATTTCACAAAGAACTACAAAGAGGTACTTATTTTGTTTTTCTGATAGATTGCTTCAACACCTTTATATTTCCACAAACCATAAGAATTTATTTTCTTCATGTTTATCTCTTTATTTTGTCCCATTATGGTGTCAGCACAGATTATTCATTTTTTGAACTCCAGACAGTGAATTACATAGGTAGGTACTTTGGAACATTAATCCTCTTATTATACATGTAGCATGTTAGTAATCTTATCTATGGTTATGTTCAACGCTGTGCACTAGATCATTTGACATTGTTTATTTAACTACTGGAAAATAGCTTCTACCTCTCCTCTTTTTAGTCAATTTATACCTGATGACAATACAGGCATATATGTATCAAAACGCTGTGTTCTATCACAAAACAAGAAGTGGTTATCGAGAAATTGCATAAGTAAGAATACCTTTTTAACAACAAGCTGTTCAACCAACGAATACCATGAAATGTTACGTAGTTTCCCTTTTTTTCTGCATTGTGTGTTATGCCAAACATTGAATTATTTGCATATCAGGCTCTGTTTGTTACGGTGTGACACCATGCACAGTTATTTCTTCAGACAGAGTGAACGAACACCTTATTGTTCCAGCATTTCTGATGAGTGACAAGCCAATAATAAATACATGTATTCTTAGTTTTTACTATGAATCACACTTCTCATCCACAAAGGTGCCAGGATCTTCATTTACTCTTGTTCTGATGATCTTAGACTTAAGGGGAAACACAGAGACAATCTGTTGTGGCATATTTGTTGTTTTTCTTCCGATGGTCAGTTTCTATACATATAAACTATACAAGATTCCTTCATATAGTGGGCTGGCAGACCGGCATATGCATGAAACATCCATAAGTATGACGTAAAAATCCACAATCAAACAAACAATCCATTAGGGTGGCTTTCTCAATTTTTTTTACATTGTGTGTTTAAAATATGTCGATATATCATTTTATTTCCACCAATGACTAAAATCACTCCAGAAGCTTTAATGTTTACTTCCATAATAGAAAACAGAAACACAAATATAAAGAAGTCATAATTTAATATCTTACCACATATAGTTTTGGCCATAATATCTACCAAAGCTTGTAGTCGATCCGAGGAGGGAACAGACAGGAAGCGGTCTGATGAAGCCACAGACTGTAGTTCAGAGGCAGCCTGTTGATCAAGACCAGAATTAGTCTTTCCAATGCCAACAGTTATTAGAACAACACCTTCTTCTTTGGCGCTTCTCGCTTCTTCTTGAGTAGCAGTTGGGCGATGAGAATAACCATTAGAAAGAAGAATTAAAATTTTGGGAACACCAGGTCTACCTTGTTGATCGAAAAGTTCTCTGGAGTAACGTATACCAGAGTCTGTGACGATATTCCCTTGACCATAAGTTAAATGCTGAGCAACCGCCCGAAGGTTTGTTGCCGTCATCAATGGCTCCAGTTGAACAATTTGGATTTGTGAGCTTTGCACAACTATTCCAACTCGAATTCCGTCAACTTGGCTGATGTCAAAATTATCAATAACTTGCATTAGGAATGAGCGCTGATGTTCAAAGTTAACCCTATCAACATTGCTGGATCCATCAAGAAGAAATATAAGTTCCGCTGGATATCGACAGAGAGTGTCAGGAGAAGATCCTTCGCTGGAAGGAAAAAATGTTATCGGCGGAAGACTTGCAGATCTTGGAGGTGCACTGGGAGCTGAAGTAAAAGTTGGTGGAACCGCAGTAGAAAACTGATTGGTATTAAAGGAGACAGGAGTGGTCACCGTCGGGAAGTTGCTGAGAAAGGCTGAAAGCAGAACAAAACAGAAATTAAAGGCCATCATCAACTTACAATTCGTCTTCAATTATGAAACTAAATTAAACTGTTTCCAAAGACTTTTAGACACAATAAAATCTCAAACTAAAGGCTCACTCTACTTCTATATGATTGATTTATTGGTGCGGTAAACTTGACAGTAGTAGGACATACATGTAATCCAATAAGAAGTAGCCACAAGAACATATGACCATAAAATCGAGAGATTTTGTTCAGTTAGAAAAATGATGTTCCTCCAGTGTTAAGTATAGACAGCATGACTACACTCAGAACAAGGGCTTATGGAAAGGGGTGTCCACCCGTCTTTTGACACCCTGAATTGAAAAAGTACTTCATTTGGACACCCTGCTTTAAGAAACTTAAACATGCAGAAGGTAGGAAAACTGAAAACATTGGACACCAAGTTATATATAAAGTGAAATAAAATGACCCTTTTGGACACCATTTTTTGATTTCTGGCTATTCCCATGACTCAGAACAAACTGATTTTTGCTGATGACATATACTTTAGATACATGGCCAGGGAATATATAAAAACTATATTGTGATAATAAAAAAAAACTAACAGAGATTTGAGGGGCAAGAATGTTTGCCAAACTAATAAAATGAATGGTGTTGATTTATTCTACCATAAGAATATGTCAAAAGCATCATACGTACCACATATTGTCTCCATAAATCGCAGTTCAAGAGTTTTCAGCTCGGAAAAGTCTCGGGTCTCGAAAAACAAAGACGGCGATGATATCAATGAGGCTAAATCTCGCTGATTCAACAATACAGGTTCGTTGGTCTGTTCGATGCCTACAGCCATAACAATGATACCCTCAGTCCTTGCAAGGGTGGCTTGTGTTTCTGTGTCTGCGGGTAACGGGCTGAACCCATTTGATAAGATAACCAGCACTTTAGGGACCGCAGGTCTCCCTTGTGAAGCGAACACATTTCTGGCCGACCTGATACCTTCACTGGTGAAGGTGATGTTAGGGTTGTATTCAAGTCTGGCAAGACTTCTCTGAAGTTCAAATAAATTAGAGTGAGGCACAAGAGGGATAGTTTGAATTCCAGAGCGATAGGCAATTACACCAACTCGAGCACCAATGTTTTCATCCAGGAAAAAGGAATCTGCAATTGATAAAAGGAACTGTCTTGCTTGTCTGAAAGTGTTATCAGTTGCCCTTTCTGATCCGTCCAGTAAAAATATCAGATCCACTGGTAACCGACATCGAGGAACAGCTAGGCCTGGGCTAGGTGTAGGTGGAGTGGACGTGGGCAAAGCTTGTGTAGTGGGCACTGTTCTGACTGTTCGAAAAGTAGGTATTGTTGTTGATTCAGGAGGTTGACTCAAATCTGAAACATAGGGCATTATACAGATCTATCAACATAAATAGTCTTTATGTAGGTAGTAATGTAAATTTTTCCTTTGATGATAAGTTAAAAAAAACGTATGTTAGAAATCTTGTGATAAAGACTTTCCACTTACCGCAAATAGTTTGGATAAGTGTAGGAGCTACAGATGGTAAATCAGCAAAGTTTTGGACAACAAACATAAGTGCTTCCAAGGACGATATTTGCCTTAGCTCAGCTTGGACTTCAGGACTCACTTTACGTGAACTTGACCCAACTCCGATTGTAATAATTCTAATTCCTTCCTGCTTGGCTAAGGAGGCTTGTTCAGTGGTGTTGAAGGGATGTTTAGACAATCCATCAGTCATTAGTATTAACACTTTCGGAACACCTGGTCTCGACTGCTGACTAAATATATCCCGGGCAGACTGAATGCCAAGATGTGTGAGTGTTGATTCCTTTTCTTGAAAAAAACGGCTAAATGTTTCACGGAGTTGTACAGGGTTTTGAATTGGATGCAATGTGCTTAACTGAATTCCAGTACTGAAAACAACAGTACCTATTCTGGCCCCATCTGTTTCACTGATATGGAAATTGTCAATGATAGACAGAACAAATTCCTTCTCCTGGTTAAACTCCAAGGAGAGTAAACTGTCTGAGCCGTCAATCAAGAAGATAAGCTCTACACGATTCTTACACTTTTGCAATATGCTGGGAGTAGGAATTAAACGGTTAGGAACTGGTATAATACCAGAGCCTGGTCTTGGTTTAGCAGATGGAACAGAGACAGATGGAGGGTCAGGGGGCAGACTTGGACGTTCCCGAGGATTTCTTGTCGTCGGTAGCTCTGGTAAAAGGGATGTTTTTCGGGAAGGTGGAATTGTTGGCCTTGCACGGACTGTCAGTGGCGGCTGACTAGAAGTTGTGGGTCTTATAATGTCTGAAAAAGATACACGTATGCGTAAAAGTTGTCCAATGTAAATGAAGACATATAATTAAACAATTAAACATAGACTGTGTATATTGCAATGTTTGTGTCAACGGACAAGGAAAAATGTTTTGACATGGTTTATGTGAGACAAAATCACAACAACAAAATAATTGAAAAATATAAAGATGTATCAATTACAGAATAATAGAAATCATACAGTATACCAGATATAGAATGAGAGACAGAAATCAGTATCACCAGCACATGTCAGATACAGAATGAGAGGAAAAATAAACATCACCAACATTTGGAAAACATATAATGAGTAAAAAAAACAATCATCATTATATCCCAAATATTAGAATTAGAGAGTTTATCACCATATTGGTAAAATACGCAATGTCAACCCTACTTTTGTGAAACCACATCTATGGTAGTAACAGAAAAAGCCAAGTTTAAAGTAAATATCTGAATTTGAAGGATGGCTATTTCGATTTGCAGAATCTGTTCTTAAGGGGAGGAAACTATTTCCAAAGTTTAAAATAAGTCTGTGAATTCGTTCTCTAATCTTGTGCTCACAACACATACATACAGACGTAAATATTGCCGAATTATGCAATGGTGGTCATTTTGTTTTATAATGAATTTGGTGCTATCCATACGAATTAGTAATCTGAAGGTAAGGAAGCATAGTACATTGTACAAGTTTCAAGTCAATCAGGGAGTCTCAAATTATGATGTTTACAGCTCCTAGGCGTCAATATTGAAAAAAGGCAATGGCAGTTGTTTTAACAGTAGGAGGCTATATTTAAAGTTTCAAGTTAATCTGGGAATTTGTTAGAGACTTATCGAGTTCACAACATATGCATATGGTAAAATTATGCAATGACAACAATTTGTTTTTTTCGCAGAATTTGGAGAAATGAAATCCCATCCTTTGTTCTAATTGGAGGAAGCTCCCATACAAGTTTCAAGTCAATAAGTGACTTTGTTCTCAAATTATCATGTTTAAGACATGGCTTGAATATTGACAAATAATACCATGGGTCTTGGTAGCCATATCGTTTTATGCAATTTGATGAAATGCAACCCGGTCTTGTGGTTTAGTATGAGGAAGCTAACTTCCAGGTTTCAAGTTAATCTGTGAATTTAATCTCTTGACAGTTATCATGTTCACAACATAAAATAAATATTGTAACATTATGCATTGGCGGCCATTTCCTTATATGGAAACTGGTCAAATGCAATCCCACCAGTTGTCTTAAAAATAGTTGCTTATATTTTAATTTTCACGTAAATCCGCGACTTTGTTACAGAGTGGTCATTTTCACAACAGACATGAATATTGTTAAATAATACAATGGTGGCCATATTGCTTTAAACAATTTGGTGAAATTCAATCCCATTCATTGTCTTAAAGGCAGTAAGCTATATTGGAAGTTTGAAGTTAATCCATGAATTTATTCTCCGGCTATCATGTTCAAAGCCCACTTGTATATTCGAAAACTATGTAATAACGGTCATCCTGTTTTATGGAATTTGGTGAAATGCAATCCCACCCGTCATCGTAACAGGATGAAGCTACAATTTTCCTCCAGTGCTAAGTAAAGACAGCATTGGCCCTTGGCCATAGGGCTATAACATGAGGAAGGAGAAAATAAAATTAATAAAACTTACCACATATCTTATCAGTAACGCTATCCAGAAGATTTGGCAGCTCTCTCAGTTTGTCGACAAACACTTGATTACTATTTGCTGATAAGGCAGCCAACTGCATTCTTGCTATACTTGGATTTACACTGGAGTCAATCCCGTATCCAATAACAATTACTTCTACCCCAGACTGCCTTGCTCGATTGGCTTCTTGAATGGCTCGTTCGGACCAATTAGGTTCATCTGTTACTATCAAGAGGACTTTCGGAACATCCTGTCTGCTCTGAACAGTGAAAACCTCATTTGCAAACTGTATTCCAGACTCCTTTCTTGTTGACTGTTGGTCATAAGAAAGTCTTTGAAATTCTCTGCGGACATCTGCAGCATTTCTGAAGGGATTAAACGGGAATCCTTGGATTCTAGAGTTAGTTGATGAACCAGCCACACGGATTCCATTAACAGGGTTTAAGTATATAGATTCTGCCACAGAGGAAACAAAATTTATTTCATTGTCAAAATTAATGCTGTTGGATGCATCTACCATAAGTACCAGCTCAGCCGAATTCAGGCACTTGGGTGGCAGAGGTCTCAATGTTGTGGTAACAGGAATCCTAGGTGTTGTTGGACGAGGGGTTGTGACAGGTGGGCGTGTTGTTACTGGACGACGGGTTGTTGGAGGCAAAGTTGGTGGAGGTGGTGTGGGTCTTATAATGTCTGAAAAAGATACTTTAATGCGTAAAAGATGTCCAATGTAAATCAGGACATATAATTAAACAATTAAACATAGACTGTGTATATTGCAATGTTTGTGTCAACGGACAAGGAAAAATGTTTTGA
>JAQQZZ010093431.1:0-13822 GCA_030265115.1 Mopalia vespertina
TGGCTCGGTGATACCTTAGAGCTGGAATCTCCTCATGAAATCTCGAGGTAGGTCCGCGAATAACGTTTAGAATGCCCGCTTTTATTTCCACATGGTTTACACAAAAATATTGTTTTGAAAGTCAATTTTGCAACAATCTAAGTAGCGAAAAAATGAATTAAATAGATTATTAGGTTTCATATTTTAACGTGCACTACTGCCTATACAGCTCGTGTTGAAAAAATCATGGTTTTGGCCCATCTTGCATTGAAGCGCAATGTAAAATTTGCAAAGGGAGGTCACTCAGGGGTCATCATAAGGCCCATGACTAACTCTCATAAATGTCCTAGACAGAATATAAACTTAAAATGTCCATTGCCATAGTTTCAAGATATTAAACAGAAGGGGGGAAAAACCTACAGATGATCGACTGATAAAACATGAGGGTTGGGTATATTCCGTGGTCTATAATTTAGATGAAACTTTTGTACTTTGCCCCCCGTCTAATAAGAATAAAAAAACGTTATCAATATGTTTTTCACTTTTTTAACATATGGTTCAATGCAACAGCTAGACTTTTAAAAAAAACTTTGCTTTTATGCTGTAAAGGCTTTACCATATTGAAGCCACACAGCGTTTCAATGAAAGACATCCCATTTTTAAGTATTACACACTAGGAACAACAGCGTTTCAATGAAAGACATCCCATTTATAAGTATTACATACTAGGAACAAATGCGTTTCAATGAAAGACATCCCATTTATAAGTATTACACACTAGGAACAACTGCGTTTCAATGAAAGACATCCCATTTATAAGTATTACACACTTAGTAACAATGACAATCACAAGAAGTCATAGATCGGCTTCATATTACCACTTCGCTCCTAAAGCACCAGAGCAAAGGTGGACTCCTTCAAACTAACAGTGGATAGATTATGCAATAAGATGTGTGAATTTACTGTCCATGGCATAGCACACTGCTCCGCAACCACACATGGTAGTAAATTGTTACAGAACGGTGGAAATTATGGGAAATATTTTATCAGTGTCACATCTGGGTAAAAATAAATAAAACAATGAAAAGATGAAGGGAGAATAGCAATAATAAATAATAACTATGAAATAATATTAAGAGAATGAACTAAAAAGAGGGTTAAAAGGGATTTTTGGTGACTAGAGTCCACATGTGAGTGATTTTGTCTGCGACTGGCAATTTTTGTGTGTGTGCTGGTCTCCATCGGGAGGTTAAGCCCTGCCCCCCACTATTGGCCTCGTCAGACCAGACCCTCATGGAGACCTAGTCACCTGGGGCGGGAAGCCACTCCGCAGGGAACCAACCTCGGCCCGGACCTCTCGGGTACGCGTTCATGTCCGCCTGGGGTGGAGGACCCCCAGTCTGGCCTCGCATGTGAGGCGGCACATACCTCGTCTGTCCCTGGGGTGCACCTGGAAAATGGGAGATAACTCGGTAAGACACCCAGAATATTTCTCCACTCGGCATGTACAGACTTGTCATTACCCACCGACTTTAAAAACTTAAGAACTCTTAATGCCTAAGACATACGTATCAAGACACTCATTTATGTCTTTAGGGCGGCTTTTAGAGTAACAATAATACATTAAACACCTTGATGTCAATGTGTATCCATTTTACAAACCATTCAAGCTCTTTGTATATTTGCCGCAATCAGTATGAAGAGAACTATGGCAATTGTGAATTTATTTTAATCTTCAGTGATGCCAAATGAACAATGTTTACTTACATGCATGTACACAGAACGACAACAAATTTTGACTTTCCATTTCAAATGGAAGAGAATCTCTTCTGGTGGTGCGTTCATTAAAGACAGCCCAATGGGTGAAGGAAATCACTCAACATCACAGGCACAAACCCATTAAAAGATTAAATTTTTCAATAAATCAAGTTTATAGCCACAATAGATAGGCTTCATGTTGCTCTGAACCCACAAGAGCAACAGGAAGCTTCCTATTTCCACCTGCTAAGACCAGCACAGGACACCTGTGGCAATAAGACAAAGGTGAGCAAATTAACAGAGCTAGGTGCCACTACTGCTCCTTAGCTCTGGTAGAACCAGGACAAAGTCACCATATCCTTAAGCTGTCGTCCAGATGGGGATTTGGCTCAAGTCATTCAACTTATGTTATGAAAACAATGGCCACAAGAAACAGGGGAGATAATCATTCACATGTGGAAGATGTTCCAATATTTGCCTTGTAAACCATTTTCCCTTTACATGTAAGTATTGAAATATTTACTGAGAAATCAGTCCATTTACATGGCCTTGGTTAAAAAATCTGTGCCAATGTTTAATCTTGTCAAGCAAGTCTTGCCATCTGCTTTTCATTAAACTACACGAGTCTTACCTTGGTAATTTGGTCTTTGTTGGTAACCCTGGTGATATTCCCCCCGTCCACGGCTCACTCGACCCCCAGCATTTATGTCTAGACCAGCAAACTGAAACGGGGGAAATGCAGCTTTACATAAAGCATAGAAATCACAAAATGTTCTTAGTTCCAGGATGTGTTTATTTCACATGAGCAGATTTCAGGCCAGTGGAGATCTCCCTCTGCAGTTTGTTGCTTAAAACAGTATTAATTTAAAAATGACCCATCATAATTTATATTTCTTTGCGAAAATATAAACCCCGTTTTTTCTGTAAGAGAGTTAAGCAACCCTATGCAGCCCTGATATACACACTATTTTCAAATCCTAGCTATATGCCTGGTCATGGTACAATTAAATAACGAAAAGTGCATTTTCATCTTTGTCTTATCAGATAGGTCACCATGGCTCTCAAAAAATCCAAACTTGATCAGGTACTGCCGTCATCATCATGAATGAAATTTATCAAAAAATTCTCAATAAAGACTGAAATATGTGTTGATAGACATTAAAAAGGCCTAGATCCAGGTACCGTCATTATATAGCACATGCTAAACTGACGATGCAGCAAGATGCCCTTGGCCTTTCAGACTCCCATTTTTCAGTAATTTTTTATCTGCTGAATGCATTTTTTCAGGGCCTGAATTTTGACGTGAATCCATTCGCGCAGAGTGCTCTTGGTGAGAATCTAGGTGGATTAGCGCTAAGACATTTAATGAAAATAAATGAACATCTAAGGTCTACCATTTAATTTTGGCATTCATTGATGGACAGTCACAAAAACGTATTTCTGTTATGTTGTTGCAGGACTTTGACTTAATGATATCATAATCGTCCAGATAAGAGCGGTTTCGACTAACGTGGATTGGATACAGGGTTCTTGCAACCCCATTTTTTTTTTTACCTGTAAACGGACATTTTCCCCTGAAAAATAGGTTAAAAAATTTCCACAATCAAGCAGAAATTTCCTAAACATAATATAAAAAAAAAAATTTAGTGTCCAAATACTTAAAAATAACTTCTCTAGACCACCACAAATGGTAATTTTTATCCACTTTCAAAGAACACAGTGAGTGTCTTCCAATCCGCGTCTACCCCAGGCCTCCCTTTTTTAAATTCAATTTTGGTTAGATTGCCGCATTAGTATATATACATTTACTGTCGCAAGTTGGGACATAGATTGAATTGATGTACGATTTCAAAATGTACATTTCCAATTCATCCGTACACAGAAATAAATTAATGGAATTCTAAGGCCAAGTGAACTTTAGTGTATACACAAGGGATGACAATTGTCAAACATAATTTTGTTGGAGTTCAAGCAGGTTTAATCTTTGACCATAATTTTACGAAAGAAGAAGTATTATACGTGGAAACTGGGGTAGAGAATCTAGAATTTATTACATTTTGATAGATTTTGTTAATGTACGACTATCAGCAGATTTTTTTACCATGGACTTTTCAGTTCTGTAGACAAGGAAAATTACTACTTAACTAATGGACGATTTTGGCATTGCGATGTAGGTACTTTGTAATGTTCGTTGGACCAATGGAGTTGGGCAGTGCAACTGCACCGAAATATGAGCAGGCAACACGTGACTGGGTTTGGCAATATTAACGTAGGTTTTACGTCAGAATCAAGAATGTAAATGAACAAAATATGTTTTCCATACGTTTTTTTTTAATACAACATTTAACATATGATAAATTCGGCCATAGTATAATACGCACGAGACCCTACAATGAAGCGGGAAGCTCTATCGAAAAGCCAGACAAGTGTGACGAGAGGGCAGCCATTTTGCGGCCGATCTCACATGCATCACAGACTGAAACAAACAGGTGACAGAAAACAATTCAGACAATAAAAACCAAATCATAAACATGTCACAAACGTGCCGTCAAATATTTTACCTGCTGTTCGATCCCCTTTCCATTCTGAGCAGGGTCATTTGGCATAGAACTCATCGAGAAAAGTTGTTCTTATCACGCGAAGGATGGTGTCTTTTCGCTTAGTTCGGCCCTCACAAAGAAAGGATATATATAGGCAGACGTGCCACGTGACCTTTGGGATAGGTCATCTGAAATTTACCGAAGACAGTCAAATGTATATTAAGTACCTGTCAACGTTAAAATAAAAGAACATTTTTTTTCAGCTCCAAGTTAAATTAATTGAATAAAATTGATTAAAAAAATGCTGTTTACTTTCTGATGATAGATGAAACAACAGTTATACAGCAGGTATTTAGAGACTTTGACACGACCCCCCAACATTCCAATTATAAATTGCCGTTTTTCATATTTGATGCTTCGTCAAAAATATTTGTATATGTCAAAGTGTGTTTTATTCGATAAATTACGCACATTTTGGTCTGAAATAATTAAATTTAGACCTTGGGTCTCCAATGTTAGCATACAGACCCTTTACGACAATCATAGCATGATTGAGATCTACTTCCGGTAGCTTTCTTTTCGTCATCGGCCTAACTGGTATGATGGTGTATTGAAATCATAAGAAATTTATCGAGTTCAATCCAGCCTTTACTTTCCCATCTGCTTCTCATCGTTAACTTACATCAAACAATATACATTGACAGAATATTTTTCCATACTGATTTTGGAAATAAATCTTCTACTTCAGTGTTCGAAGGCCTGAAAATTTAGGTTACATGTGGATCGAGACAACAACAACATAACACCCCACTCGTTTGCAGAAGTCCGTAGTATAATTTTAGTTTATAGTGCCCTCTCCAAATGAAAACTCTCCTATGTTAAATGTTCAATCTTAAGCTGTTTGTCACTTAAGCGTGTTAAGGGTTAAAACAAGTCACCCCAGCGAACGACATTCCTTCACAGTATAAAATATATGTAAATAAAAACTGTGTAGCTGGCAAATAAATAGTCCTTCTCTTCTCTCCTTCACATATTCTCTTCAATTTAAGCCCATAATCGTTTTTTGGTAGATATAAAAAGGAATTCACTGTTTTCGGACATTTGCTTTAAGCTGTCTGAGTAGGAAATATACACGGGTTTACAGTTCCGAGAATAAGCCCCGCCTATTTCCGTTAAGAACGCGGCCGTGGCTTAGTTGTAGCGTGTGCGTTTACTAATCCTACTCCAATTTACTGTTCATCTGAGGAGTGGCACAATGTGACTCGAACAATCGCAGGGGTGGTTTTTATGAGGTTTCCTCCCGGTTTTCCACTGCAACGAGGCAAGGAAGAGTGTGAATTGGACAATCCGTCATAAATAAAAATACCCTTAAGTAAGACGTTAAACCCCAATCAAACAATCTGTTTGGAACGCAAATAACACCACGTGCATTCCATTTAGTTCTAAAATATGTGGTGAAGATAGTTAAGCATGCAAGCTTCTAGTGGCTTTAACTTTGAGGTATTCTTTATAGAGCTACAACTGATGCCTATTATGTATAAAACGACGTTATTGACCAAATATTTCAAGCAAAAAAAGTAAATCTTGGATAGCTTCCGAGGACAGTTTATGCAGGGCTATAGTAGGTACTTTCTCAGCACTGACACCACCATCATCTTCAATCCGCGTGTAGTGGGTGGTTGGAGGGAGCTTCATGTTGCCCTGGTGCTCTCGGAGCTAAAGGGGAACAGGAAGCCTATCTGTTTGTGGTGTTAAGTGTCCCATTATTGTCCTGTATTTGTCCCATCTTGTCTGTTTGCCAGTGGTGTTAAGGGTGGTTTCTTTCACCCATTAGGCTGGTATGCGTCATATAAGTGAAATACCCTTGAGTACGACGTAAAACCCCAATCAAACAAATGATCAATTTGCGTGTATACATGTTTATGCAAACCATTCCGTTGAGGAGCCTGGCTTTTGGTCCTTAGGCATCCCTCATTATAGTGCAGTCATTGTCAAGAAGTAAAATTAAATATTTAGTTATATGATCGCAATGTGGTGCGTTTAACACGTAGATTCATACCCCCAATAGGTTATTTGCGTTCCAAACAGAAGTTGCCTCATTTTGAGCTTAACCCAATTGACCATATATGTCAAACTGTAAACCCATGTACTGTTCGATGTGGATGACACTTTCTTCGAGCTTTCTCAATGTCCCTAAATTAGATCCAGCAAAGGCTTGTTCTCTCTATAATTCCTTCAATTCTATTGAAAAGTGAAGGTGGTAAACATTGAGCAGCCACTGTAGAATTGGTCTGTCACTTTGCAAAAATAACTTTTAAATAACTAACACTTAACCTGACAATAAACCTAACAAGAACCCTAACTTAGACTAAAACTAACCCCAACTAACCCTGTAATTTGTTCAGGCCTGTTATAATACGCTGAATTTTTGTTTGCAGGTAAAACCATGGGCCGTGTGATTCGCTCTCAGCGTAAAGGTCCAGGAAGTGTGTTTAAGGCACATACTAACCATAGAAAAGGAGCAGCACGTCTGCGAGCTGTTGACTATGCGGAGCGACATGGATACATTAAAGGAGTTATTAGAGTAAGATATTCAGCCTGGTGGGTGACAACACTCTGTGGGAGCAGTGTGCCTGCGAGCATAGTCATTGCGTCTCTAGCAGCGGGTGGTATGCGAGAGCTTCCTGTTGCCCTCAGGCCTGGTGCTTTCTGAGCTAAAGTGGAACAGGGAGCTGATATGTTTGTGATGTCTTTGTATTGTCCTGTATTTGTCCTGCAAGGGCTTAGGCAGACACCCTGAAGTGAACAATTTCCTCATTTGAACACCCTGCTTTAACAAACTTTAACATGCAGGAGATAGGAAAACTGTCAAAATTGGAAACCCAGTTATTTGAAATGTGAAGCAAAATTACCATTTTGGACACCATACTTTTGATTTCTGGCTAAGCCCCTGTTCTATGATGTTTATGTGTTGCCAATGGAGTCTGGAGTGGTTTCCTTCACCCATTGTGCTGGCATGCCATGTGAGTGAAATAACTTCAACACGGCGTTAAACCACAATCAAACAAAACTCTACTTCGCACTCAATCAATTCTCCAATAATTTAGAAACCGTTTACAATTTATGGTTTGTGCTAGTATGGCTATGTTGTGTGGCATGCACCTCCATTCTTAACAAAGACCTCTTGTACATCGGGTAATGTAAAATTTAGTCTAAGTCCTTTCGGCTGCCATGTATTTCCACTTTAAACAGTAAACAAAAAAGCTCTACCTTTCACATAGTGTCACAAGACCAAGTCCGCTGTCTGGGTTATTCAGCTTACTTGATGGACAGTAACATGCAGCAAGAGTGTTAAGTCCTGTTTTGTCGTGAGATGGGGAGGCCACGCCCAAAATGGCAACTATCGATGGTGGTTGGGACTTGGGGAGGTATATATATGTCCTGACAAATGACAATCTGTGCTGTAATCTTTATACTACAAACTTCATTGATGATTTCTTTGACAAAATTTGTCAAAATACATATGAAGACTAACATCGCAAACCATTTGGGAAACCCATAAATCAGTCCTGTTAAAATAAGTTTGTATAACCATGGGAAGACCCGGTTTGTTCTCCCAACAGCACAGGCCTGGTTAATTCAAACCAGAACTTGGCTTTAAGTAGGACAGTCGGAAGTGAGGAATCCTCTGAAATGAGTACAAAGTTCACACTAATCAAACGGTGACAAATTATGTAGAACTCTCATTGTCCGAGTACAACAAACTTTTTGTCTGTTATCCAGGATATAATTCATGACTCAGGACGAGGTGCTCCTTTGGCGAAGGTTATGTTCCGTGACCCATACCGTTACCGCCAGAAAACCGAGACATTCATCGCCTGTGAAGGGATGTACACAGGACAGTTCATCTATTGTGGGAAGAAAGGTAATGGTTTAAAAAAAAACAAATTATGATATTAGAAAAGTTTACAAAAGATAGTGGTTTGAGTAAGTGCAAGATATGAAATTTTGACATGGTGCTGTCCACACTGGCAGAGTGTGTCCATAGTTTTCATTATCTTATTTAATTGTATGGTAGAAAAGCTTCTCAAAAATGGGATGTCCATAAATAATTATAATAATAATTATAATTATTATAATAATAATAAATACAGGCTGAAGATTTTGGTGAATATTTATTTTTTAAAAGTTCATTTTGGTTGACAAACATATGGCATGATCAATCCCCTATCCTTTAAATTAGATAATTAAACCTATCAACACACTCTTTTTGAAACTGCAATTTACATTCTTTATACTCAGTTGTACATCGTGGCTTAGTCCAAATAATTCGGCTGTTTATTTGATGTCTGAAAAACCTGAAAGTGATATTTTGCTTGGAGTCGAAAACCATGCCTAAATATGTCTGTCATTGGCTGGTGAGAGCTAAAATGCTAATGATACTACAATGAAAACAAGGACGTGTTGTAAGTAAACAGTATTCTACCCTTTCCGAAACATTATTAATGCTGTAAATCGAGAAAGAAACTGCAAAGCCATGTGGTTCCTTGACCTGCTTACGTCACCTATTTATGTGCCTCTACTTGTAAACTACTGAAGAAAACTAGCACATGTTGTAGCAATAGCTCTGACTGAATTTCTATGAAAACCAATTAGTGATAAAATCGAAAAGTGGCACAGACTTAATATGGTCGTTCCTTATAGGTGGTTCTGCTGTTTTCCTGCAAAGTCATGCGAGAGAATGTATTCATAGAGAAATTTCTCTTTCTGGCTTGCTAGTTGATTTAGTTTAATGGAGATTATCAACAGTTACCTCCCCTTGTCTATGATGAATGATACCATGTCTGGATTGAGCTGAAGATAAAAACATGTATCTAGAGGCTGTTTCTGAGACTGGGGCAAGTTAACTTAGAGAAGTGAATTCCCTCCAGTTCTAATAAACTTTTCAGAATGAGGGAATCGCAGGGGTGGTTTTTACAAGGTTTCATCTCTGTTTTCCACCGTAATAAGGCAAGAAGCAGTTGAAGTGGACAATCCGTCATATAAGTGAAATACCCTTGAGTACGACGTTAAACAACAAACAAACAGACTGAGGGATAGGTCTGTGGAATGACCTTTAGGTGTTCATAAGACTTTGGGTTTCTGCCATTAATGCTGATACTCTTAATGTACATGAAATTTGAGTGCAATATAGAAGTCAAATCATGTAAAATTTTGAGATTTGTAAACTGGAAGGAACTTAAAAACTAGTTGTGTTTTTAAGTCTTTAGACATTGTCCATTGCATAGAATTACCATTTTTGATAACCATTGATTTTTGGGGGACCGCCTACTCACTAAGGTTAGTGTGTTTGAAGATGTATTGCTTGGCATAGAAGGAGCATTAATATTCCTTAAGAACAAGACTTCACATTTTATGGTTGTGATTGGCTGTTTATCACTGCCAGCAAATACGAGAAATACCTTTAGGTAAGGGCCCTCTGACTAAGGGCAGTATGTTTGAGTAGCAGTGCTGTCTTTACTAAGCACTAGAGGAAAATTAACTTTCCAACATTATGAAAATGCTTCACATTTTGGTTGTGCTAGTGTCAATTGTTGGAATACACTGCCATCATATAAGTGAAATACTGTTAAGCATGGTGTAAAACAACAATCATTCATTCAATACCTTTAGGTATGGCGGTTTCTTTCACCTATTGGGCTGGCAAGCCATCCTATTAGTACGGCATTTAATTATTGGGTGGTGAAATTATGGGCAGTGATAGTGAGTTTCCTGTTAGACCATGCTTTGAGGCAACACAATACGATTTATTGTGGCGTGTATCACTAGTGGGTTAGCAGCCGTGGGTCAGTCGTATGAATGTATCTGGTCTACTACTGATCCTCCTGCAATGTACTGCTCACAGATTCAGTTCCCCCCTTGTCGAACTTTGACGGTTACCTCCCCTTGTCTGTGATGAATGATACCATGTCTGAATTGAACTGAAGATAAAAACACGTATCTAGAGGCTGTTTCTGAGACTGGGGCAAGTTAACTTAGAAAGAGAAGTGAAATGCCTCCAATTGTAATGCGATTAGGACCACCAACATTTAGGGGCATTTACGACACTTATTTCCACCGAGTGCTGACAATTTTAGTGCAAGTTAAACTTGAGTGCAATTTTGAAAATAAATCGAGCAAGCCAAATTGCCCTTCGCAGGGGGCGGGTGGTTGGAGGGAGCTTCATGTTGCCCTGGTGTTCTCAGAGCTAAAGGGGAACAGGAAGCCGATCTGTTTGTGGTGTCTGTATTACGTCCTGTATTGTCTTTGTTTGTTGCCAGTGGTTTCCATCACCCATTGGTCTGGCACGTCATCTTATAAGTGAAATACCCTTGAGTACTACGTAAAACCCAAATCATACAAACCTTCGTAGGGGCCTTTTTTACAAGGTTTTTCTCCCAGGTCAATCTGTAGAAATAGCAGAACAGTCTGAATTCCACTCCCATTCCAGTGCGGTTATAAAATTCCATTGAAAATGTCCAGTGCAGAAATATTTCAATGTCTCGAGTCAAAAGGATATAGCGCGTACAGGTTCGAGCCGGTCTGTCGACCATCAGGTGTATGAGCGAGTAAGGAACTGTGAAAAAGAAAATCCATCATATAAGTGAAATACCCTTGAGTAAGACATTAAACCCCAATCAAATCAAATTGGTCAGTGATAGGGAGTTTCCAGTTGTTTTTCTTAGCTTTGAGGTAACAAGTGGATTTATTGTGGCGAGTAGTAATGTATTGTTACTGATCCTTTTGAGATGTACTGCTGACAGGTTCAGTTCCCCCTTGTCAACCTTTGACAGTTACCTCCCTTTGTCTATGATGAATGATACCATGTCTGGATTGAACTGAAGATAAAAACACGTATCTAGAGGCTGTTTCTGAGACTGGGGCAAGTTAATATTAAAAAAACTGTGGAATACTCGAATTCAATGAACTCCCCGAAACTGGGGATTTTAGTATGGTGAAGCAATCGTCTTAATTCTGTTGAATTTTTTGATAGGCTTTTTTTTCTGTTTCTACCAAGTGTAATAATTAGTGTTTAATGTAGACATGTAAAATGTTGTCTGTAAAATAGTTTCTTTGGAAGTTATTTTAGGGACTTGGAAATTGTAAATAGATGGCCGAAGACACATTTTGCAGCAAAAAAGCATTATTTTATTTAGATCCCAAAATACTTCCACAACTATTAAAAATGTTACAAGTAGGCATATAATTTTAGTTGATTATTTATATTACTGAAACACAATTCACTTAATTACATTCATTTTTTTTATTAGCCACCCTTCAGATTGGAAATATCCTGCCAATAGGCTCTATGCCTGAGGGTACCATTGTGTGCTCGATGGAAGAGAAGACAGGAGATCGGGGCAAAATCGCCAAAGCCTCCGGAAACTATGCTACTGTAATCTCTCACAACCCTGACACTAGGAGAAGCCGGGTCAAACTTCCATCTGGATCAAAGAAAGTCATTCCTTCAACAAACAGAGCTATGGTCGGTAAGTATCACTCAGAATGTATGACAGCCATCTCAGGGAGGGTGTGTACATTCCTTGAAAATGCTGGGAATTCCTGGGAAAAGTTATGATTTCCCAGTACTGGATTTTCTTGAAAATGTTTTGCTCCTGGAAAACTCTTAGAAATTCGGTGTATAGCTGTGATCATTTGGCATTGCTCGACATGTTCAGTTTTCCTTTGAGGATATATTCATTATAACATATTTGATGAATCTTGAAAATAAATTAATGACATTCCTTTAATTTAACTGATAACGCTCCCATTTTAACCTTGAAAACTCTTGCAAAAGTCCTTGAATGTCATTGCTTTAATTCTGTAAAAACCCTATAATGAGCAGTTTGCTTGAAGCCTTCTCAAGTAACCTACACTTAGTGCCGAAGGATCATTCATTTTTCAACTCAGCACCCACTTCTCATCTTAACCTTGTTGGGATGGCTGCTTACATTGTCGTCCAATAATTAAAAGGGCTGAGGACAATTTGATCAAGTAAAGTTATAAACCTGTATGGCCACATTGTTATTAATCAGCTAGGTTTTATGTTCTATAATCAAGCAATGATGAGATATAAAATTCTTCACTTTGACCTGAATATATTATGTGGAGAACTCGAGCTCTGAGCTTACTTATCTTAGGGTCTTGCTCTAATAGTGGATGACAACCTTAAACCCTTTCGAGTCTGCCTGTTCATCCAAGGTATATGAGTAAGGCACACGATAGGGCTCCGACAATAGCAGGGGTGGTTTTTACGAGGTATCCTCCTGTGTAGTGGACAATCCGTTAATATAAGTGAAATATTTTTGAGTATGACTTAAACCCCAATTAAACAAACCAAAACATTTCATCTTTTATGGTTGTTGTTTTTTCTGATAATAAACTCTTCGTAGTCCACCACATCCCCATAGTCATAAAAAGTTAAATTTCCTTGAGCACGACGCTGTGAACCTATCGATCACAATTGAGTTATGAAATTGAACTGGAGTTAGATTTTGAGGTACACCTGTGTTATCTGTCAACGCTGAAACTATTGACAGGAGTGAGGCCTGCGGCCGTGGCTTAGTGGTAAGCGAGTGCGCTTTCTGAGCCTACTTCGATGTACCGCTCACAGGATCGAGTCCGTCTGTCGACCCTCCGGTATGAGTGAGTCACAAGATGTGGCTTCGGCTATCGTGGGGGTGGTTTTTACGAGGTTTATTACGAGGTTTACCGTAATAAAGCAAGGAGTAGTGTGAAGTGGATAATCCGTCATCATATAAGTGAAATACCCTTGAGTACGACGTTAAACCCCAATCAAACAAACAAATTAACAGGAGTGTGCCCTCTGGCTAAGGGCGGTATACTTCAAGTTTACAGCAGTCTCGCTGTTTTAACTTTACAATGGAGAAATTTTATTTTCTAACAAGACTAAGACTTCACAAGTATGGTTATGTTAGTGGGTATTGTTAGAGTAATTAATGTCAAATATAAGTGATACACACTTAAACACAGAATTAAAAATCACTTGATCGAGCAATTAATATGTCAAAAAACTGAAGTTCTTAACGAGTGATTAGTCCGGATACCAAATAAGAACAATTTTGACTTATTTTTTGTTGACAGGAATTGTTGCTGGAGGTGGCCGTATAGACAAACCCATGTTAAAAGCAGGAAGAGCTTATTTTAAATACAAAGCCAAGAGGAATTGCTGGCCTAAAGTCAGAGGTGTTGCCATGAACGTAAGTCACAGCCAACAAATAAATCGAGCCAAATGAATTGAAACTAGTGTTTCTAAGGAGTCCATGGAAACGACATGTAGTTAATTGACTAGAAATACCAGAATCAATAGCAAAAATAATTTGCAGAGGTGGTTAGATGAAGCTTCCTGTTACCCTGACGCGCTCGGAGCTTCCTGTTACCCTGGCTCTCTCGGAGGGAGGGAGCTTCCTGTTACCCTGGCACTCTCAGAGGGAGGGAGCTTCCTGTTACCCTGGCGCTCTCAAAGGGAGGGAGCTTCCTGTTAC
>JAQQZZ010093442.1:0-17394 GCA_030265115.1 Mopalia vespertina
CACGCAAATACACCTATTGAGTCTCATATGGCTCCCTATTTATCGGCATATGAACACTAACCACACACGTAAATACATCTAGTGAGTCTCATATGGCTCCCTATTTACCGGCACAAGTACACTAACCACACACGCAAATACACCTATTGAGTCTCATATGGCTCCCTATTTATCGGCATATGAACACTAACCACACACGTAAATACACCTAGTGAGTCTCATATGTCTATAGCATACGCATATTTAGTTTAAAAAATACGCTATGTTCTGAACCCAAAACAAATGAATCATGTGCATTCTCTATACAATGTAGACTATGTATATGTATGTGGTTAGAAAAAAATGCATATCAAAATGCTGACGACCGTGATTTTCAAGATGATGTGCATACTACATTTAAGAACTTCCAAGCTGGTCCATGTAAGTACTCATTAACCAAAATTATCCTGCTCTGATTAACATTACAGCCGGACCATTTAATTTTCACTAATTTGATAAAGAATAAGATGTTAATAACTGTACATTATATGCCAGCCCGGTGAGTATAAAATGAAGTATAGCAGGAAAGGATTACGTATTCCATAATTTCCATAGTATGGTATTACAAGCTTTATATACAGATGACTTACGTTTGCAATCACTTGTTCCGACCAGTCCGTAACCAGTCTCACAACTACACCGATACGATCCTACCGTGTTCGTACACACATGTCCACATCCACCATTGTTGCTGTTACACTCGTTTATATCTGTGAACAAAATAACAGTATAGAAGCCATTATAATTTAAAATGACAAATACACAATTAATCTGGAAACGAAACAGGGACCTCTATAACTAGAAAAACGAACACTCTGCGGACTGACACACGAGAGCACACTATGCCCGAGTGTTCTGTCCAGAATAACAAAGTAAGCATTTAAGTAAGTTAAACATTAGATCTAAACATTTGCTGTATAAACGGCTTGATCAATTACCCCAAAAAAGCAATTGTAGTTGAACTTTATGAAGTAAAACCATTTTCTTGGCCACTAACGTTATTTCTTTTATGTTGTTTCTTTTTTTACAATGCAGCAAGGCGTTTTGCTATAGGGTTATTTTGATAAAGATATGATTCCAAATAAAAAGTTATTTGATCAGACAGGACTCACGGAATGGCGAGTGCATCAAGAGCTCCTGTCGTGTGGCAACACTATCTAATTTAGTGCACGCTTAATTGCCTTATACTTACAAATGGGATTATATGTGAAACAACATTCTGCTTTATTTGTTTTGACGAAGTTAACATATTTGCAGTTTGTCAACAAATTATCGCACAAGCTTGCCATAAACAGCTAGATGACACTCGCATCGGTTATATGAAAATCGAAGTTAACGACTATATGATAAAGCAAGTAGAAGCAGCAAAACTTCTTGGTGTCTATATTGACCAGACGCTGTCGTGGAAGGAGCAACTCAATAACAGTTGTCTAAAAATTGATCTTGGTGTGTAAAAAAATGCTGCGTTATTGTATGTCAAAAGAAATAACAGTTAAACTATTTAATGCAATAGTGTTTCCCCATTTTGAATATTATCCTACAGTGTCGGGAAATACTAGTTGCAAATCAACATTAAATAAATTATCAATACTACAAAAAAGGCAGCAAGAATCTTTTTAAGAAACTGGGAGTTTTCTAACCCATCTGCAGATTTATTTAAAACTTTAAACTGGATCCCACTAGATAGACCAACTTTTTTAACGAGCGTGCTTTGTCTTTAAAGAAGTGAACAATCTTGTTCCCGATTATTTCGAATAATTCTAGAAACTAAATTCTATTAAAAACGAGAAACAGATAACAAACAAGGATCTATTTTATGGAACAGAGTCTATCAAGTACAATAACTTTGTCTTCTATTTTCTGGTGAATTTTACTAATTTGCACCCAGTCTTTTTAACAGTGTTTAAATGTTTCTAAATATCAATATATTGTACAAATTCTTAAATGCTTTTTGACAAATACTTTAAAGAAAGAACAAAACATGAAGATATATTTTTATTCTATATTTCCATTTCATGAATCTATGATTGTGTGTGTGTTACTGTTTTTTTACACATATGTGTAGATGTATACGTATGCACGTGCGTGTGTGTGTGTGTGTATATGTGTGACTTGTGTTTATATTGATGTACTAACCATCTTTTCTAACTTTTGTATGTCTGTTACAGGGCCACAATGGAAACAAGCTTCCTCCTAGCTTCAATTGTTAATTTGTGTATTACTCTGATGAACTAAAGGTCTTAATATTAGCAATGTAGTCAGTGTAGTGCTACGCTATGTTGTCTCTACCATCTAAACTTTTGAATCTACAGTCTTGAAACTTTGATCATCTATTATTATCAACGTAAGCCACTATTATTTTTTGTTTTTTTGTTTATCCGTTTGGCGCCATTTTGGATGAAAGAATTTTTTTCAATTGACCATCTGTTTCATAAAACGTTTGAATGTTCTTAGCTGAAATTTTTACAATAGGCATAGAAAGTTTGGGGCTCTCAAATTTGCGTAAGTACGTTATGACGTCACCAAGGGTACTTTTTCGTCTCTAGTTATTATTATGTTTTGTATTGAACGTCACAAAAACTGTCGTTATTATTGTGAGCTGTCAAACGTCGTATTCTGCTATCCCCTGTTCATTAAGGATAAAACAAAGGCAAACTTTTGTTATGAATTTTAGCGATATCGAAAACAGAACGTGAATATAAAACAATATCTTACCGTCACATTTTGGAGTTGAGAATCCCACAGGACAAGTACAAACGTCAGGGTTGACACAAGTCCCACCATTGTGACAGGTTCCGACAGGAGCTCCGTGACACAGCGCTGTAAAAACAGATACATATAGCCATACTAAACATAGTAGCGTAAAAAAGATCCCTTATGAGGTTATAATGTGTATCTTTAACTAATTCATATTTCATCCAGAGATTACCTTAAGAGAGCCCTTGCACGAGAAGAAAATTGGCGACAAATACCGGCAATAGGAATAGCAATGTGCCATATAAAATTGCACGACTAACATAAGACAGCAGCCTACTGTCAGCCTTGATTGTGTCGATTTGTTTATATGTTACTGTGTACAAGGGTCTCAATTTCGATACAGCTGGGTCTTTGGATTTTAAGGTATGTTTTAAGTCTACAGGTACTGCATGCTAAATCCTTTCATCCTTCCCGTACCTTCAATGGAATTATTAAATCCCAAACTAATGTTTATTATTTGGTAGACAGTTTGAATTTTGATTCAGATAATGTGGCATACCTCATAACTTATACCAATATGTTGGTGAAACCAAAAATTTCCTTCGGATTAAAGCCAACAATCGTTTGAGTTCCATTAGGTTTAAACTCATATTCCCATAGCTAAACATATTTCTGATCATTCGGTTACAGATAATTTTAAAATCATCCCGATTAAAAAAAAACGAATTCTTCCTTCTGAAGAGCAAACCAAACAGAAACGTTTAGAAAGAAAACCTTATTTGCCAAAAACTCTTCAAGCATTGTATCGACTGGGTTTCCATTGGGAACCAGGTAAATGGTCTAAAAAGAAATAATTCCATTCGTATTCCATTATGACCAGACTAGCATCCACTCGGCTAGTCTCCTTATTCAGGAATATCAAAAATCTTGTACCTAATATGTCTACTCCTCTCTGACAGACTCATTATAGCATACAAGCGAAGCAAAAATCTAAAGGACCCTCTGACTAAGGCGAAATTGCCCTCTGTATCAAACGGGTGTAACACTCATTCCCTTTAGCAGATATATTGGTTGGTTAATTTCTATATCTCTGAAAAACTACTTTGTAGGCTGATTATTCTTAACCTATACCGACTTTCTTACATATTTATCAATACTTTATATAACATGTTACTGGTCATTACCTTCTCTCGTGTTGTATGTAGGTTACCCATAACAACTCGTGATTAATGTCTATTTAGAAATTTTTTCTTTGGGAGTGAGAACATGCGATGATTCATCCCTGTGCCAGTGTGACTACTTCTTAGAAATATAAATATATTTACTCTTTGCTGGACTGAATGATTGACTTTCCACAGCAAAGGTTTCAGTTTTTTTCTCAACAGAAAACAGTTTTCTTACGTTTACAACTTTTCCGGTCAGAGAGTAACCCATATCCCGAATTACATGTACAAAGATATGACCCAGCAGTATTCGTACAGCCGTGTTGACATCCCCCGTTTTCACTGGAACATTCGTTGATGTCTAAAAGCAAGAGAGATGATGTTTGGTTGAGATTTTACACATATGTCCACAAGTACCTAGGGATTACCCGAGAGAGCGCATGCGCGGCTATCAACAGGTCATACTTTACAGACATGGCGAACTGATGTGGAAAAATACGGGAAAGGAGAGGGAGAGCACGTAATCCCTTAGCATTTGTGGACAGATTGGTAAAATCTCAACCAAACATCACCTTACATGTAAGGATCGTTTGATTTTCCAATTTTACCTCACTGTCACAAGTGCCCGTGATTCCGTGAGACTTTAGAGACCACATCAGTTTGACACCAGCTAAAACAACAGATCCTAGCAACGAGATAAACAAGGAATTAATGGGATGATTTTAATATTGCCGTAGCAAAGCCATCCTTGTCAGTGACCACAGCCTTATTATAATATTTCATAAAAACTGTATCTCCTTTCCAGCCTACAGTTGACAGGATAGTGGTTACAGGAGTGTTAGATCTAGCTGCGGCACTCGTTGAAGCAGCTCTAGTAGAATGAGGACTGAAAATACTCATATCAATTCCTGACAACGTCATAACCGTACGGATCCACCTGGAAATAGTATCTTTGGCAACATTATGATATGGTTTTTGATGGGATAAAAATAAACTGTTGGACGACCTCAAAAGTTTTGTTCTCTCTAAATACTCCTTTAAAACAGTTACTATTCAAATTCTCCTATCCGGAGCATAAGCACATAAGTTAATTTCAGAAAGAAACCTACCTGGTTTTGATTGTTTGAACAAATCTTCAAATCTGAATCGAACCCTATTATTTGTCAAAGTCATATTCCGGATATCAAATCAATAAAGAGACTGAGCTCTCTGGCCAGTCAACAAAGCTAACAACATACCAAGCTTTAACGTTAAGTTCTTTAAAGACACAAATCTCACTGGTGACCAAGACTTCAAAAAAAAAATCAAGACTATTGACACATCCCACGTAGTGTATAAACGAGGAAATGAAGGCCGTTCAAGATAGACTCCTCGCATAAAGCGTTTAACCAAATAATGATTACCAACAGACTGGTTAGACGGTTCACCATCTAGTAAAACAAATGATGAAAGAGCTGGACGAGCCGTATTCGTGGTACTACAATTCATATTTACGCAACAATAAAACAACTCCGAAAGAAAATCAAGCACTAATCTGACAGGTGTAGAAATGGGATCACTCTCCCGTTTACCACAAAACTGCACCCTTTTTGGATATAGGAGCGATATTGTCGCTTAGTTGATGTCCTCCAGCTTTTGAGTATGATGGCTGGAGCTCGTTTTGAAAGACCACGGCGTTTAAGGGATTTCCTGATAACTTGAAGGCACAAATCCTCATTTTCTGAAGAGAATGCTTTCTCTCGGGACTGTGAGGCAGATACAGGCTTTGGAGTACCCTTGGTAGAATCCTTGGATAGTTTACTGACATACGTAACAGTTGTGTGAACCAAGCCTGAGTTGGCCAAATTGGTGCAATCAGCATCGCACTTGCATTGTTCTGACGCAGCTTCTGGAGGACTCTTCCAATTAGACTGAAAGGTGGAAAAATATATGAATAAAAGACAGACCAGTCTAACGTAAAACAGTCAACAGCAAATACAGAAGGATCTGGCTTCCAAGGCACATAACGATCAATCTGGTAATTAAGCTTAGAAGCAAAAAGGTCAATGCCACACCTTCCAAATAATTTAAATACAGCATCACAAAGATCCTCACGCAATTTCCGCTCCATGTCAATATTAATTTTCCGAGACTTTATGTCAGCAACAACATTAAGTGAGCCTGCAATGTGAGAACTTGAAAGCCAAATGTTCCTAGCTTTACACCAATCAAAAATCTGTCGGGTTAACTTGTTATATGCAAATTTTGTACTCCCCATTCTGGAAATACAAACAACAGCTGTAGAATTATCAGACATAACACGAATATGGGTATCCGACAAGCCTTTACATAAAGACCTTAAAGTGAGTAAAACAGCTAAATAATTAATGTGATAGCTTTTCTCTTCCAATGACCTACACCCGCCAGTTCTATCATCACCAAACACTCCGCCCCATCCGGTATTTGAGGCATCACAGTTTACATACACAGACACTTTAGGTTCCAGAATATCACGATAACAAGACTCTAAATTCTCGACCCACCACAGCAACTCAGACTTTATATTAGCTGCCATACTCACATATGCATCATAAGAGCCCCGATTTCTCTTTAACATAGAAGTCTTTTCAATCTAAAGAGGCCTATAGTGTAAAGGTGCGTATTGAACACCAGGCTCTGTAGCTACTAACATACCAATCACTTTATTAAGTTCACGAATCGAGAAACTGTTTCTAGAAATAAAATCCTGACAAGTTGCTTTGAGTTGGATACATTTCCTTTGTGTTAGAGTGACTCGCATTAGAACAGAATTTAAATTGAATCCCCAAAACTCTATTTCCTGATTAGGGGTCACCACAGACTTTAACGGATGAATAGTAAAACCTGTACAGTCAAGCATGTCAATAGTTGCTTTGATCTTTTATCAACCTGACTGGCAGAAGAACTCACCAATAGTGAATCGTCAATGTACGCAATATTAGTAAAACCCCGTTTACGAAGCGAAGAGAACACAACTTTCAATAATTTAGTGAAAATCCTAGGGGCGGGTGACAACCCATTTGCTAGACATGTATACTGATAGAGCACTCCTTTCCACATAAAACGGCCATATTTTCTAAATTTTGGATGAATAATAATAGTGTAATAAGCGTCCTTAAGATCTATAGAACCAAAGTAACACCCTGGTGTTATGAGTGCAATGGCTTCCTTAATGGTGTCCATTTTAACATGATGATATTGTAGAGTTTTGTTCAGAAACCTCAGATTCAAAATTAACTGAAAAGATCCATCTTTCTTAGGCCGAATAAATATGTCAGAAATAAACTCATTGTTTTCATGTTGTGCATATTCCAAGACTCTTTTGTGGACGCTATTGCCCATGGGTTTCTGTCCCACCTGACTTGGTCTCCAGTTCCCTCTCCGTTTGTAGCCAAACCTGTTGTTGTTGTTGCGACCACTCCACAGGCTGCCATGCCAGTTTTTTTAACCTCTGTTATCTGAGAAAAATCTCTCCTAAAAGAAAAGGTAGACAGAGCCCGCTTGCGATTATCTTCTCTGGTTTTCCTCTTTTTATCTAGCTCATCACCAAAAAGCAAGTGTGACACTTTATTAGCCGGGTTACACAAAGGTCTATAGGTAGGTGGGATTTTATTTCTAAGAAAGTCTCTGCGCCTCTGATTCAAATCTTGATATGAGGCAATCAATAACCGAGCTGAGTCAGCAGCCAGAGTAAAGTTAGATTTAGTGTCGAACCCTTCTTTATCCTTTATAGCCTTGAAAATATTATCCATTTATAGTGTCACAGCATTTAACCCTTTAACAAGAAAATTCTGAGAACGTTGCAATTTAATATCAACAGACCGAGCTACGAGAGGTAACACAACAAAAAACTCCTCATTCACCTTGGGGGTCATTAAATTTGCACAATTAGTTGGCGGGCTATACTTATCTGAAATAGCCATAATCTTGTCTACATTGACTGTAGTACGGAGACCAGTATTGACGCGTCGGCTATCTCTGGACTGACGTCCGGGCCCAACTGTCCAGACAAATTTAAAAATTCGGCCAATTGCCCAGCCGCATGACAAGCCTCTTCATTTGTACAGCTATTTTCCTCCTCCACTTCACTCTCTGCCACTATAATATTGCCAAAGACATCATCAGTGACGGAAACATTGTCAGCAGCTCGTGCGTCAAGCTTAGGCCTCTTAGCCGGGCGGCCATCTTGTACCTCATCACCGCATTGAGCCGCAGTTACACATTTTGTAATCTGGCTGACTGCCGACATTAATTGTTCCATTTTTTGGTTTTGGATTTGAACACAGCCCATCAGGTCCATGCCACTGGAATTTGATGTACCAGATGAGGGGCTGTACTCACGCTTGTTCGTTTACATCGCCCACGCAGGGGTCAATGATAGCTAGTAGTCATGTCTTGACTGTCATCGACAGTTTGGCCCGAGCTCCCCGGGCCTGGCTCACTGGGGGCTGAAACCGGTTTGGCATCTGGTTTAGCAGATATCTTTGCTTTCCCCATTTTATACAGTTCTTTTCTTGCCAGGAATAAAGCGTGATTACACGCGCTGAAAACAAATACGATTTAAGACAAGAACGATCAAACGTAAAAATCGAGCCGAATACTTCCTAACACACGTCCGTACACCTGAAGGTAGTTGCACGCTATATATGACCTGTTGGTAGCCGCGCATGCGCTCTCTCACGGAATCACTTGCACTTATGACATTGAGGTAAAATGGTAAACAACTTCTTAACAATTTGGTATACAGTCGACATTTCACGAAACACGTAGTTTAGTTCATTTATCACGACCTACGAATAACGTCATTCTATTTGACGTCACCTTTGGAATGACATCATCCTGTTCTGCACTTCCAGGGGAAAATTTGCGTAGCAATTTTAAAATGTCCTGATTTATAAAAGCATCTCGGATATATATAACAAAAAGAACAGTGTACTGCTGGGCTGGAATATAATAATATTGCTTATAGTTGAAAGGATAACGCTTCGCATTTGGTGTGTTATCTCTTTCACCATTCACTCGAGCAATATTTACTGTGCTATATCTTCGTTATTCCTGTAATCATTGTACAGCTAGGCTGGAATATAATTCACTGTGCAATATTTTCTATATTCCTGTAATTATAATGTTAACACAATCATAAAGGATTATCTTTCAAATTAATTGATGCCTAATTAATTGTGTCATGTCACACCTTGAAGATTCGCAAACTAATAACGGCCAAAACACTGAAACATTTCCTAAAAGGTTGTCTTTGTGACTCACATGTTCTCTTTGCATATTTTATACAAAAATCCTGTTAGTCATGCGAAATACATAACCCCACGGGGATTCTCAGATCAAGCATGTTCACACTAATATGTAACGAAACGCAAATATTTTTTGTAGCCGTCGGTGCAAACTTGCTCCAAGAGTTGACTGATTTCCCTGTAATTGTTGACCGGTGTTTTTAAAAATTGTGTACGTTAAAGACAACAGTCAACTTACCATTGCATCTAGGTGTGGTAAAGCCCGTTAGACAAGAACATACGCTGGGTCGTATACATGTCCCTCCATTTGAGCAAACACCCGCTGCTTGACCAAAGCATATGGCTGAATAAAACAAAATAATAATAATAATAATAATTCCTTATTTTAGACATTTAGTCCGTATACAGAAATGGGGTGAGGGAATTTACAGGTACAGTTTTAATTCAGAGATAATAATCATAAGATCGTATAACTATCTCATCTGTTATATCAATGTATAGCAGTGCGAGCATGTGGGAAAATCGTCTTTCAGAGGACTTCGACCACAGATTTGTACAAATAAATGATGTTCCTGGGTTATGATATACGTTTACCTGGCAGTGTCATCGACCTTGGCATTTCACATATTCGTGTCCTAATTATATAAGAACTTTCGAATTTCTGAGGCGTTACAAAACATTCTGTCTCTGTTACTTATGTTGGGCCAATATGCCGGGGATTTGATGAGCGGGTGGGAATTTTTTTAAAATGTTTTCTATCGCTCACATTTCTGAAAATTCCAGTCAAATCTCGTCTCCAAAAAAGACACGGCTTTCGGGGCTAACACATGAAATAGATAAAAACAACGATTTTCACTACTACTATTTTATCTCACCTTTGTCACAATGCACGTTGTCCACACTAACCCAGTTATCGCAGCATACATTATCCGTGGCCATCCTGTAGCGCGTCACAGTCCTGAAATAGATTGATTGGTTGATTGCTTGAATGATTTGCTTGATACGTGAGTAGGTGGGTGGTTTTTGTGGGTGGGTAGGTGGGTGGATGGTTTGGTTAGTTTTTTGGTTGATTGGTTATTTTGCTAGTTCATTCGTTTATTCATATGTTTATGGGGAGTTGCATGCGTTAATATGAATATAAACCTACCTATGTCTTGTACATCTTTTCCATCCGCCAAATCCGCACTTTGATGTATATCTCTCCAGTATAGTGTAACTCTCTACCCTAGTCTTTTTACACACATTTCGTCTGACTACTAAATACAAGTTATCAAACTTAAATATTTTCATTATTAGGTTAATTAGGTAAGAACATGTGGCAAGTCACTCAAGTAATGTAATGACAGCCGAAACCGGAAATTTAAATATGACTTTTTAAAAAAAAATCAAAAATCGAATCAACCTATTCCATTATTCTTGGTAGTATTTATATTTATTGAAACGTTTGACCTATGCTTAGTCGTTTTATATTTAATATACTTTAAAAGAGAGTGACCATCGTTTTCTTGTCATTTCCATCATATTTCTATGCGTTTTGAGTAACATTTTATTTTAATTTTTAAAACTTAGCATTTCGATTGGTTCTGGGAGATATAATTAGCACAAAAGACAAAATATAGTATATATTGTATATTTTACGATTAAAAAACCATTAAAATTTTGCATTTGTAGCGATCTTGTATAGCCTTCAGATGCATAGCGGGAATGATTATACAATCAAAACGGTATTACTCACATTTGAACATGTGTCCCTCCAAATGTTAAATCAGATAAAAATTTGATTGATATTTTAACTTATTGTCAGAAAAAAAGAATATGTATTTCACATTTAAATTTTTATCAAATTTATACACAGTTTTTCGGACAGTCACTCTTTATACTGCGTATTGCTTCGTCAATATTCTTCTACATAACTTGTGCTAGTTGAAATGGTTCCCTAAAAACAGATATATAAATTCTCAATATACTGGTAATATATAACTATTAAATAGAATACTAAAGCTAAATTAGAATTTCCAATACCATCATGGCGCCGGTGGAGCGCCTGATACCGTAATACTTTACTGGTACCGACGCCGTGGTGTTCAAAACAACGTGGACTATTTCAGTAGAATAATATAGCTACATTCCATTTGTTTTCATCTTCCACTGTCACGATTGAATACGTAGTTTAACCAACGTAAGGTGGAGATCCAGAAATACTAAAGCAATAGGAAAGGACTAAAAAAAATGAATAGAACTGAAAAGGTGAAAATTGCACTATGTTTCCTTTCTAAATGAGCATCGATCTTTACAACAGTTTGACGGTCGTCAAATGTTGGAATAAGGAGCATTGTAACGTTGGCACTGTTGGTGATTTAATGCTCAAACGAGACTTGTTTGCTGATGTAAGGCATGTCAGCCATAAATGCCAACTCAAGCGATTGACTCTCATTAGTCATGGCTTATCATTACTTCCCATGTTTATTGACAGTATTTCGCTGCGTAGTTGTGTTTAATTATAGACCAATGGTAAACAAAGTAAATCCCAACGTGATTTTTACTTTTGATGTTGGACACTTTTTTGACAATGCAGTAAATTTAACATTAATCATCGCAGGTTTCAGTTTTTTCTCAACAGAAAACAGTGTTCTTACGTTTACAATTTTTCCCGTCAGAGAGTAGCACATATCCCGAATTGCATGTACAGCGATATGACCCAGCAGTATTCGTACAGCCATGTTGACATCCCCCGTTTCCACTGGAACATTCGTTGATGTCTAAAAGCAAAAGTGATTGAGTAATGGTAAACAACTTCTTAACAGTCGACATTTCACGAAACACGTAGTTTAATTTATTTATCACCACCTAACGAATAACGTCATTCTATTCGACGTCACCTTTCGAATGACACCATCTTGTTCTGCACTTTCCAGGGTAAAATTGTTATAGTAATGTTAAAATGTCCTGATTTATAAAAGCATCTCGGATATATTTAACAAAACGAACATTGTACAGCTAGGCTGGAATATAATTCACTGTGCAATATTTTCTATATTCCTGTAATTATAATGTTAACATTCATAAAGGATTATCTTTAAAATAAATTGATGCCTAATTAACTGTTGTGTCATTTCACACCTTGAAGATTCCTAAAATAATAACGGCCAAAACACTGAGACATTTCCAAAAAGGTTGGCTTTGTGACCCACATTGTCGTGAACGGTTCACGATTTTTTCTGTGAAACTCTGAACATTTAATATAATTTTTTTTATGAGTGAATTAATCCTAAGTATCACCAAGTCTGGCTCATTGTACTTCGCTTTGTAATAACGGTATTTGCTAGGGCATTTCTTTGGATTCTTTATGGTATCTGCCTGCTGTTAACGATTCAACTGCAACTTTGTGTACCATTTACGGTACTGACATTTTCATACTTGGCGCCTTTTATCTGAGGCGGGTTACTAACAGCCTTCTTTTCCAACAGCAACGTTATAATCAGTCTTGTCACGATACAAGGGGATCTTTCTATTTCTCAACTAAGTACGGTCCGCAGGCAGGCACTTCACTAATGCCCACAATGAAATGTGTATATCAGATCCAGTAAACAGAGCATATAATTTAAAAAGATTCTCCCGTTTATTTTTTTGTGTTGTGTTCACGACACACATGTTGTCTTGATATATGTTTACCTGGTAGGGGCATTGGCCATGGAATTTCACATTTGCACGTAAGAACCTTCGAATCTCTGAGGCGTTCCAAACCATTCTGTATCTGTTACTTACGTTATACCAATATGCCGGGGACTTGATGAGCTGGTGGGATTTTTTTTTAACATTTTGTCTATAGCTCATATTTCTGAAAATTCCAGTCAAATCTCCTCCCCGAAAGAGAAATGGATTTCGAGGCTAGAACATGAAATAGATAAAAAGAAAGGTTTTCACTTCCAGTCTTGTGATTTTTCCAAATATTTTATCTCACCTTTGTCACAATGCACGTTGTCCACACTAGCCCAGTTATCGCAGCATACATAATCCGTGGCCAGCCTGTAGCGCGTCACAGTCCTGAAATAGATTGATTGGTTCATTGATTGCTTGATAAGTGGGTAGGTGGGTGGAAAGTTTGGATAGTTGGTTGGTTGACTGGTTAGTTTGCTAGTTCATTCGTTTATTCATATGTTTATGGGGATTTTATGGGGATTTGCACGCGTTACTATTAATATAAACTTACCTATGATTTGTAAATGTGAGCCATCCGAGCTTTTCTGTATATCGCTCCAGTAAAGTGTAGCTTTCTGTCCTAGTCTTTGGACACACATTTCGTCTGAATAGTAAAAACAAGTTAACAAAATTAAATATCTTCGTAATTAGGTAAGAACATATGGCATGAGTCACTCAAGCAATGGAATAACTGCCGAAATTTAAATATGACTTATTTTAGATGCCAAAAATTTAATCAACTTATTCCATAATTCCTGGTAGCATTTATATTTATTGAAACGTTTGACCTATGCTTAGTCGTTTTGTCGTCTTTGTTCTATCTCTGCAGATCTCTTTTTGAATCAGGACATTTCAAAATGTGTATGACAATACTCTAGGGGTTCACTTATCAAGGTGTATAACATTTAATATACGTTAAAAGAGAGAGGCATAGCCGTGTGTGGAGGGAATTCTGTCTGTGTGTGTGTGGGGGGGGGGGGGGGGGGGTTGTGATGTATATTGAGGGTATACTATAGTTTTCATTTACTTCCACTATTGTTCACACAGAGGTAAGAAGCTGGAAAATAAGTTACATGCATCGATAAGGCACATGTGAGCTCAGGTGAAATCTCACTCCCAAAAGACCATAAAGCATTGCGCCTTGATTACACACGGTACAGGATTTAATTGTTACTTTACTTTACTTTGTCGTAGTTACGATGTTGACTATAATTCTTCATCATTGCACTAGGAAAATATGTTTCAATTTAAGCATCAAATTAATGACAAATCTACACAGTGGTATATTTAATCTACTGGTATTTAGTTAATGGCTAAAGCAGCCCAATTCCTTATAACTGAAAGAAAACTGAAAACATGAAGTGTAAAGAGGACAGAAATTCGGCATCAAATTTAGAAAACGTATTATACTGCAATTTTATATCAACTGCGAGAAATCTGCTGATCTTATCAAATTCAAACAGTTATAATTCGAAAACGATAAAAAAGTTAGCCATAATATGTAAGCATAAACAGTAAGGGTCCGAACATATACACTTCAGAATCGAACATTTTGTAGCCTTATTAGTTCTCCCGCCACAGTAACTATTGAAAATATTGACAAGACGACAGTGAATTGGAGCTGTTCATTTCAAACCCAACCTATAAAACCATAAACGTTTATATACATTTTAAAAGGCCGTTTTGCGCGTCGGTTCAGTTGCGCCACAGAGAACCAAAATTTAGGTCAACATCGTTGTAAAACTTTCCTAGAGTTTAGTTGTAAAATGTTAACATGTCAGTTTAAAAGGTTGTACATTTTACCTGAAAACAAGAGGGCGGCCGAATCTTATATGACCAATCGATCAACAAAAATAAATTAATTTATGATTGATTGGTCGGTGTTGAGCGCCATGTTTAACGGTATTTCCCTTATATGACGGGTGTATTCAAACAATAATTGACACTAACACAATCATAAAATCTGAGGTGTTTTCATACTTTTGGGAAGTTAATCTTCCTCTAGTGGTAAGTACAGACATCATTGCTACTCTTCAAACAAACTGCAAATTTGCCAGAGGGCAAATTTAATATTGGGGAAAAAACAAACAAAACAAAGCTTATGCAAAGTGTTAAGTGTCTTGCTGAAGTGGTTTGGGCTGTATATCAATACATTCATAGTAAACCATGTATATTCCATTTCCTATGTATAACTTATTAGGAAACTAGGTAAGATCCAGACGTTCTTAACAGTACAATAGTCAAAAGCCGTCCACTTATCAAACGTACAAAATGTAAGGAAGCCGAGAGCGGCCATCTGGGTCCTTCGCGTTTAATATCTGCAATGCGTCGGAGCGAGAATTCGAACCTCGCTTTGTCCTCTCGCTCTTTTGCTTCTTGACTTCCTCGCTGTCTCGCTCCTTCGCTCTCTCGCTCCTCGATCTCTCGCTCCCTCCCTAACTCGCTCTGCGATATTGAAATAAACTAGGTCATACATAATTAACCTAGCCAACAAAGACCTGTCTTTGTTTGAACTTTTTCTGTCCAAAATACAAAATAGATAGTGTTGGGTCTGTAACCCAAAGGTCCCGAGTTCAAATCCCGATGGAGGCAAGCATATTTTCATATCTTTTTTAATTATTGTTAACGAACTGATTAGGGAATTATCTTATTCCAAGCGACATATAAGACTAACTAATAACAAGCTTATAACGTTAAAACGATGACGACGAAGACTATAACATTTTTGTTATTGGACAAACTCATTTTCTCGTATAGGCCCCTAATAATGTTAGCAACAACCCATATCAGCTGTTTCAACCCTAAATATATTTGTCTAATTTGTGTTCTTTTTGTGTTTTGTTTTGTACACTGTTCCATTGAATTATATGATTGGGTTTAATTTGTCGTTCTAGCATCAAGCCGTTGGACATTATAAGAATAATTTATTGTGTGATGTAATACTTTCCAAAATCGGAAACTTTCACTGTTACATCGAGGGCGAACAGATGGGACTTCCTGTTGCTCAGGTGCTCTCCGGGCTATATAAGGTTCAACAAGATTGCGCTTAGTCACACGAGTGAAATAATGTTGTCATTTTGGGGTACACCAACATACCACTGTTATATTCGCAACAAGTTGTTTGCGAATAAAACCAAAATGATATTATCTTAATGTGATTTTATGTTCAAAGCTCGTTGAAATGTTCGTTCGTTTTTTTTAGTGAATCCGTGAAGTACTTTGTTCAAAATAACTCCAGGGTATCTTTTCCGGAGACGACAGAACCTGAAAACAACCGAGGAATGGCGAGGATGTTTCGACAAGAAATTAGCCTTAATTATCGTTATCAAAATAGTTCATGAATAATGAGTTGCGATTTTAATGCCCCCCCCCCCCCTTCCATCTAAATATAACCGGATATTTGAAGTTGCACCTTCCCCCTGGCTCTCGAGAATCACAATTAGGAACATCTTTTCCCACGTAAGTCAACATAACTTTAACAAGTTCCTTTAAAGTTGGACCTAAATACTTTGGTCAAAATAACGTTGGGGTCAAAATAAATAAAGAATTAATGGGGCTTTGTCAATGTGGGCTGATGAGATTGAGACATTAACAATACTATAAAACTATATCAGTATTAGTCAATACTTTTTTTTATTGTGTGTACAAAAATATTAATTCAAATCGATCTTGTCAATATATTAGATCAAATTTCATTGCCTAAATTAGCTATAATTGCCTAACCGGTCTTCCTTATCCCAAAAGCTTCCAGGGCCTTCGTGGCCCCTGGACTCTCGCTTGTGGGCTGTGAGAGTATATCCGTGCACTGGACTCCCCCTCTCCCATAATAAATTTGTTCACACTATTGCCATGGTGTCGGACTAGTGGGGTATCAAACTACTGCTACGCATCCACCTTTGTATTGTGCACGTACCTACATTTCGTCAGTCCGTGTTCCATTGTGTTCACCGTATAAGCATGACCACATTTCAAGTCGACAAGCCCATTGATCGAAATGTATTTGTATCGAGAAATTGATATAAGTAGTATAGTCGGAGTATCTCAGGTATTATTTATTAGTACATAATAAGGAAGGCATCAACGTTATTATGTAGTAATGGTTTTGTATGCCGGAGGCAAACTGGCTCCGGCATACATAATAACGTAGGGGCTATGCGTTATTAAGTATTCCGGAGGCAGTTTGCCTCCGGCATACATGATAACGTAGGGGCTTAGCGTTATTAAGTATGCCGGTATCGTTTTGATACCGGCATACATAATAACGTAGGTGTATGGGTTCGGGGTCACCGGAGTGTATGACAAGTGTGTCGTCTGCTCGTTAAGGAATGTTGGGGGTGACCTTGTGTTTGGGTCTCCCGCACTACTAGTTATGCAGTCATAGTAAGTACATTATAACGTTAAACTCAATGCTAGTATGGTTTTATTCTGGGCGGTAGATACATGACAGGCTGGGGGTTATGGAGAACTTATTGACCAAGAAAGCGGCGTTCGTGACGTCACAGATTGCACGTGATGGTCGTGGTTCTGGG
>JAQQZZ010093453.1:0-33092 GCA_030265115.1 Mopalia vespertina
ATAAAATATTTTTTTTTTTTTTTTTTTTTCAATAAAAATTGAATACACTGCCATTAAATAATTGAATTAGCCAACAGCAAGGCCTATAAATAGTACATGTATAAATTTATTTATTCAGGTAAAATGACGGTATGGTACAATTTCAAACAAAAGTGTTTTTATGTTTTAGATAAAATAATTTTTTAAAAATATTAATAATAAAAAAAAAATGCCTACCTACCCACTTTTTTTATATTCTTGTTACGGAAACAAATATATTATTTTGGATCGCCTTAGTTTAATATGTCAGAATGGCTGTTTTTTCTTCTAAAAGAGTAAATGAACAAAATATAATACAGACATTTAAAATCAACTACAGGCGTACATGGCTGTATGATATGTCAGCAAGTGTATACAGCTAATTTGTAATTATAATTCACAGATAACTGTGATATAATATTTGAATTATTCAATAGTGAGACAGTAGAAATGAAAGGGCTGGTTTACTTGTGCACTTACTGCATGTTAAAGACTTCAGGCTAAATGGATGTTTATCGATGACCAATATATAGGTGTGGTCTGGTTACGTTCTGAGTGTAGGTGTATTATCACATTAACCCTCAATAAATCTTTAGTTATTCACAGCACTTGTGTCACAAGTAACCTGTATTGTGTACCACTCCATAGATACGTGCTTGGTCAGATTGTGGGAGTGAATATGGATTTAGGTACATTAGTGGAATGCAATAGGTGCCCTTCAAGTTTATGTACATACATGTATACTGCTAGCTTATACAGGACGAGTCTATACAAATATCAATCTAGCAAATATTTATGGCTATAAAATTGCATCCAATTAGTTTAAAGCATTTATGAATATATCACATATTTATATTAAGTATGTTTTGTGAACAGGTGTAATGTGGCTTTAAGATCTGGAAGGTTACAGGTATATATATACATATTGTATATAAGTACTGAATTAACATGTACATAACAATTTCATCTGGTAATATAGAATAAGATATTATATTCATGATGAAGGCAAATATTAATCTATTCAAATAACAACTGTATTCACCCAAGGCAGTTTATTTTGAATTATATCTGGTTGTATACATTTATTTTAATAACAATGAACTTCAGAAATGCAGCCTGGTCCCTCTAAGGCACTTGGTGGGTGTAACTGTATGTATAAACATTTGAAAGCAGGACATGCATGTAGACCTGTGTATACATGTAGAGAGTGCCTGGACGATTGAGACAGTCAAATGTTCATTGTGCACGCACGCAGATGAGTCAACAGGCGATCATGTCAACTCAACGGTGAATTTGGTTTTGATATCCCGATAAACTTTAGTTTTCTAGTAGTGTCTGTGTTTTATATGTATGTAAATGAGTGTTAAGTAGACCTCATCTGACAGAAGAGTTGGATCTGCACCCCATTAGTTCTGTCATGTTTCACTGCTTCTACAGACAGCAATAGTGAGGATTAACATTGGACAAACCAGCACAGTGACAGCTCGGATTATCACCGTATACACTAAAGTGACAGGTAAATAAGCAAATGTTTTACTTGCAGTTTCTGAGCACAGGCTGCCAGAGCTGTGCAGGTAGACAGTTTTGTCAGCTTAGACCTGAACTGGTTTAAGACTAATTACTATAGTCTTTATCTTGGCATTGAAACACTAACAGGAAGTTTGTCCCAACAACCTGCCATATGTGGTGTTGGGAGGGAGCGTCCTGGAATTGAGGGACAATATGAAGCAAATCTGTTTGTTACACCTGTGTCTTGTGTTTGTTTTGTCTTGTCACTAATTGTGTGTTGCATGTGATATCCTTTAAGCATTGGGCTGGCACATTGTCATGTAAGTGAAATAACATTAAGTATGAAGTTAAATCCTAATCAAGCAATCAAACATAAATCTGATTTAGACCAAATGGACAGATCGATCTGCCGGACTGCTGCTCATTGGTCTAAGGGGTAACAGGAAGGTGTGTTTTTTGTTTCATTTTTTTTCTTTGGGGGGGGGGGCTGGGGGTGGAGGGGGGGTATTCTTTACCAATTGGGCTTGCATGCCACCATATGAGTGAAATAATTATTGGGCTCCCCTAATAGAAAATACTGTACATTCGGACAGCTATTATATGGTAGTTAAATTCAGCACTTGACATTTACACTCTGTTGTCATCCATAATAGTCGTGCTTTGGTATGTTCATCCCAACTTCTAAATGCCTCGAGTCTAAAAAAAACTGTACTCGGTTGTATCTCCCTAGATTTGATAATATCTGAATGGTGGATGTGTATTTATCTATTTGTTTACATTGTCAGTTGTATTAGGAGTGGTTGGGTAATAGAATTAATGAGTGGGTTAACACACCTGTAATTAACCACCTGAATGGAGAGAAGTAGGAGTGACTCTCACCTTTCTAATTACATTAATGATTTGTCAAAAACATGTACGGAACATTTTTACACGACAGCTTTGGGGGTTTTGTTAATTAATTCTTTTCAAATCAATCACACTGAGAAATTAGCAATACAATGTGAACCTACATGTGCATTGGAGTAATGATTTGAGCGGATTGCTCCAATGATAAAGTATATTGTAACCTCACAAATAAGCTCATTGCTACGCATAATGTTAATACAACTTCAGGTGGCTAACACATTCAAGAACATGTACATCACTACATGCAATACAAATAGAAAATAGGTAGTGTACATATGAACAAATGGCCTTACATAGGGCTTTACATGATAGGAAGGTAACAAGATTTAATTGTTAGCAAATGAGTTCCATTTCCATTGCAGCAAATTAACCAAATGCACAATAGTTTGTCGCAGAGCAAAGAACCGCATGTCTTCTGTGCCGATGTTCTGTGCAGTAAGACGATGAGAAAAAAATAATGAAAATTTGTTATAGAACAATTATGTGATGGTCTATTCAATGATGAAATTGCTTTAACTGACTATCAGATACAGTAATAATGGTATTATAAATAAGGTCTCCATTGTTCCTTGTGGTTTAGATACAGAACAATTAACAGGAATGGCTAAGATGTTTAAACAAAATCATTTCTTTATCTCTTTACATTGTACAAAAGGAGGTGACGTAATTATTAGATAAAGTTTAATTTTGAAAAGTCTTTTTCTATATGATCTAATCCAATGTGGAGTGATAGTTTCTGAAGGACCATAAGGTATATTATAATATCCAAAATGTTCACCTAATACATAGTCTACATGTTGTCAGAGTGTCTATATCAATAGAAATATTCCCATTTTACTGAACAAATGAACAAAATGTCAATAACTGTCGCTGTTAAAATGCCCTCTTGAGTTATGTTTGGAAGGAGAAACCATAAACAAAAATCAATTGATGATCTCTCTATTGATTACTCGAGGTAGTACAATACAGTATAGGACTACTTCAGCTGTACATATTGGAAATAAAAGGGACTTTGAAAAGTATTGATCAATAAGAGCAGGTTGAAATATAATCAATATACATTTTTACCAGATCAATAATTGAATGTCTCTCTTGCTGTTCTTTGTGATGTATCCGTGTCAGCAAGTGTCTGTTGGTTGTGGACCATTAGCTGGATTGAACATCTGAATCATACTTCAGGTCTTTGCCTGCAGTGATGTTCGTGATCAACAATATGCATTATACATGTACTATTTTTATACTAAACTTGTGTTATTGTACACAACTAACAGAGCTAATTTTATAAGTGAAATGCACTTCAGTCATAAAATTAATAACTACAGGACATGAAAACTGATAACTTTGTTGACAAAGAGGTATGTACAATACATGTGACACATCTGCCACATGAAGTCTATCCGTAAAACGACAGCACAGGGTCGATATCAAGATGTGTGAAAGATGGCCCATCAAAATGAGCATTGAGTTATACCATCTGAAAATGACAATTGTGTTTTAAGAAGCTTTGGACAGTGTTTTGATGATTTAGGAAAAATCCCACATTCATCTGTTAATATAGTTGGTACTAAATTTGCGTTCATTGATATTTCTATCTTTTGTAGTAAGTTGTTCATGTTCAGTGCTGGTCAGACCTGCACACGTGTCCACTTCCACTTAGTATGGGCCCGTGGTCGTGGCTCATTGGATAACCATACTCCAATGTACCGTCTATGGGATCGAATCCATTTGTTGATCCTCAGGTATATGAGTGCGTCATATGATGTCACATTTCACTCCTTGGAAAAAGAATATTCCTTTTTATTTAAAAGGAAGGTGGTTGGAGGGAGATTCATGTTCCTGAGTCTCACTTCTAGAGGGCCATCAGGAGCAATAAGAAGCTGATCTGATGTGGTGTTATTGAATCACATCTCTTATGAATAAAATAACCTTACGTGTGACATTTAACCCTAATGAAATCCCTTTATTTTAAAATCAGCTTTAAAAACAAAGTCTAGTGTTTTGCCACCAGACCAGATGGTTTATCCCAGTGCCTGTAACACAAATGGAAACCATGGAAGTAGTTTAGAAATGACATCAATGTAATTGCCTGGGAACTTACAAGACTTGAAGATTTGAAAAAATTTACTTTGACAACCAAGCCAGATGGCAAACTATTTAAGGCCAGAAAAAAAACCATTTTGAGGTCTGTAGAGGGCTAAGATGTGGCTCCATGTGGTTTAAACCTAATCTCTGTAATAGGATAAAATTTCCCATCAGTCAGTCATTTTTTACCCTAGGTCAAAGCAATGGCAGCTTTTTTAAGGCTGGCTTAGAAAGGTCATGTGGCACCATAAATCCTACACCAATTCCTGGAGCAGAACTAAAGTTGTTTTTTATCCTTCTTGGTAAATGTGAAGGGCTTCAGGGGAATTTCGTTCTAAATGGGGACAACTTTGTAGAGGCTGGAGTTTGTTTGTGGATGGCTTTAGACTGACTTAGATCCACATGTGTTTAGTATTTGGTTGAAGGATTAGTTTTCCCTCAGACCTCTGACTCCAGCCTCTCTCCTCGTTCTGTGACCCTCTGCCAGTCTGGCACCCAGTTCTTTGTTGACATAAACAACATACAGGCGAACTCCCCAACTCAGCACAAGTTTGTTGTTGCTTCCTTTATTTGCAGTGGACATGTTTCTAATCCCGTGTATTCCAGCAGCTAAACCCAGCCAGCTTACTTTACTTACTAAGTTAATTGGATGTTGCTGTACATAAGATAAAACATGATGATTGCTTGGCAAAATTATTTACATGAACAACATACAGGCCTACTATTAAAACAAGAGCAAGTGCCCAACTTTCAGTCAGCAAATGGATAATATGGTGGCATATATGAGGTAGCCATGACATGTAGCTGCACGAGTTATTAAATGGCGATGGGAAATCCTATCACGATGCTTTTCATGAAATGCGAATACTTTAAAAACTCCTCCAGGGAAATTATGATCCATCTCCTTGAAATTGGGGGGAGGGGGAGCTTCTTTTGTTGAAATTTTGTGAAGAAACCAGTGGAAATTTGCTGGGTCAAGTTTAAAAGTTGACCAGCCACAAAAGGATACAATTTGCCAAGATGCATGTATCCAGATGAAGGCTTACAATCCTCACATACATATACATGTATAGAACCATATGGTAATATCTACATGAATTACGATAACAAATTTGGCCTTCCCTCATAATTAAGGGTGTCCCTGTTTACTCTAGCTGCTGTACTACTGGATCGGTTTTACTGTGTCAAAAATTCCACATTACAATGAGGAATATTCAGTTTGGTTAAAAAACACAGAATTCAAAGTGTGTTTGTGCATGTGGGAGGGAGGTGGGGGGGAGTGTGTGTGTGTAGGTTTTTTTTTTAACCCCCAAAATATGACTGCACTGCTTAAAAGTGGAGGGGCTTGGCCCACACCCGAGAAAAAGTGTGCCATGGGGACAAGTCTTAATTAACAGGAGAATTGAATTGAAGCATTCTTCTGCAGCTAAATGTTATGAATAGATATGCTCTTGAAAGGTGAATTATGAACAACTGTTGGTAATTCTCCATTCAGCAGACAAGTCTTAATTAACAGGAGAATTGAACCATTCACATGTAGAATTGAACCCATGGTTCAATTCTCCTGTTAATTAAGACTTGTCTGCTGAATGGAGATTTACCAACAGTTGTTCATAATTCACCTTTCAAGAGCATATCTATTCATAACATTTAGCTGCAGAAGAATGCTGTAAGCACTGTGCCCGACATTGAGTTACTTTAAATCTTTAATTCCATTCTTTGCTAGGCACGCTACGTTTTGTTCAGTTAAAAGTAGGCCTTTATATTACTATTTATTTAGCTATTGCTCTGCACGGTACGTTTTTTTGTTAAACATCAGCTATCAGGTGAATGATTAAAGGAGAGGGGACTTCCTGTGTATTGTTATCCACACAGATCTCTTCCTGGCTTATTTTACTCACACTGCTTACTTACATGTAACTAGAGGTTCCTTTTTTCTGAGACCAGTCCGGAAACTAAGAAACACAAAACCTGTCAAACTATCAATTTCCGTTGGTAAAGGTCCTTTAAATTGTAATAGATAAATCAATAACCTGTTAGTATGTTAAATGTTATGTCAGCATATATATTAGTTTTTTATGGGAATAATGCAGGAAGAATTATCTCCCTTTATAAGCTTACTCAATAGTCCTACCTTTATATAGGTATAGTGGACGAGGTGTGTGCTCAAACTAGTCTCCTTATTAGGGTGGTGTAAGGGACACTGTAAGCAATTGGGAAACATGTTAGTGGTACAAATTGCTTATTGCAGAAATAGATTTTAAATTATGAGAGAAAAAGAGCAACAGGAATCTGTGTTGTTTTGGAATTGTCATATCTTAATTATCTTTGTATATTGCCAGCTGTGTCCTAGGTTGTTTCCTTTACTAAATTGGCTGTGCAGGCTGGCAGTCATATGAGTGTACTAACCCTGGTAACTGGAGAAAACCCCAAATAAGTGGTTTTCAGCACTGTTATCACCATCTTTGCTAGTCAAGCGTTTTATACCCAGCTACTCTGTATAACAACTCTTGGCTGATCGAGCCCATATAACCAAAAGCCTGGTTACATCTGGGAATGTGATTGTCACCTATTGGGACCAGGTAGTCCACTGCTATAGAATGTCCTGCAATCGTGGGTTTGTAGTAGTGAGTGCGCTAACTAATCCTACTTCAATGTGCTGTTCACCACACAATGTGGCTCTTGCAATCACGGGGGTGGTTTTTATGAGTTTTCCACCATAATTAGGCAGTGAGAAGTGGACAATCTGTCTTCATATAAGTGAAATACCCTTGAGTATGATGTTACATCTGAAACAGGCAAACAATTAAAACTTATACCTTTGCGTATACCGTCAGTATTTTCGTTGAATAATACCACCTGGTCACCAGGTGTCCAGTCATATTTAATGAATTCACCATGATAAGATCTGTTTAAATTTAAGATATTTTGAATTCAAGCATTTTGAAAATTCATTATTGAATTAATGTTAAATGACAGGCTTGACAGCTACTGAATTGGTCCCATATAATGGCCCATGATGTTTTGTGTAAGCTGGAGGCTCATTTTTACACTCAATTGTACCTCTACACAGATCATCTATTTTATTTATTTTCCTAAGCTAATGAATGTTGATAACTGTGGTAGGTGGGTCAATCTTCTCATTCCAGCCAATACACACCTGCTAATTAATTTGCATACAAATTTATAAACTTCTGACTTTGTCACACAAATGCTTGAGAAAGATTTTTGTTGGAATATGTGTTCATTATGTGGACTCGTTTGACTGGCATACCATAAGTACTGCATAAACACTAATTCATCATAATCAAGGGTAGAATATCGGTTGAACTTCAATTCAACTACATGCCATCATGTGAGTGAAATAACCTTAAGTGTAGCGTTAAACCCCAATCAAACAAACAAATCAATTGAACTGGTGGGTAGTTAGATGGAGCTTCATGTTGCCCTGAGCAATACAAGGCTGATATAATGTTGTTAAGCTTTCGATTATCCTGTTTTGTCATTGTGTGTAATTGTCAGTAACATTGGGCAGGTGTACTGCTGTGAGGGAAATAACCATAAGTACAGGGTAAAACCACCAGGAAGCAATCAATAGAGATATCTTTTTTGTCTGATTAACATACATGGACATCTGAATTGGATATTTTGAAATCCCAAAGACCCATTTACCACAAAAATTGCGCAAATATTTTCAGGCGTCAAAGTAGGAAGAAGGAATTTTTGATGTGGCAAATCAGTTGTTATCTTGGCTATGTTGATCAACAGACAGAGTTGTGGCAGATCACTGGATAACAAACTCTGTCAACATAAAGAAGAATAGAACGATTGTATTGTAGACTGGAGGAGGTGAGGTTAATGCCTCATTAACTCCTTAAATCTCTGAAAACACTCCGACACAAAGATGCAGCAAATAAACAGCAAAATTCTCTTATTCTCCGATGTTGACCAAGTGGTATTTTTATATCAACAAATTCCTCGTCTCTTTTCTTAGGCTTTATTTGCTTATCATTCAAATTTGTGGTTAGAGCTTGTTGAAAGGATACTGTTGAAATATTTCAGTAAACTGTGAATTTAACAAATTCCATTTCAAGCAGACTGGGTTTGCTGGAGAAGTTGTCAACATTAAAAATGTTTTCTCTTTCACTTATCCCCTGAAGTTTCTAGATTTGCTCTCTGTGACACAGCGCTGGGTTTACACAGCCAGCCCCCCTGAGATGCCTCAGCCCTCCTAGAGATGTCTTTAAAGCCTCTTAAAATCTTGAGAATGTTCAATGTAAATTCAATTGGTTCTCTCTGTGGAACCTATTCTCAAAAAGTGAGCCTGTCTTCATGTGATTAATCATGACTTTGATGTAAGCCTTTTTTCAGTCATGGTCCGATCCATTGTTTTTGATGGGGGTTACAGGTTCAACATTTTGCTTTGCATCCTTGTTCTTGTTTTAATATTTCCCTAGTTTTACTGTATTTGTTTTGTGTGTGTACAATGTGTTGCCAGTAGGAGGGTCAATTGAAGCCATTCTAGCCCTGCAGAGCTTTGTTCAGACATAAAGTGAAGACAGCTACAATAACAAGATAGTCTTCAGGTCTTCTCATTGTCAGGAAGCTGCTTGTCTGGTTATCCTCTCATCCTTTCTGCTTGGTTTCCTAGTGTACTCCATCCATCTGTAAATTCGTCATGTAAGTACGTGTTTGGCAAGAAGTGTTGTGACTTAAACTTTGTTTCTTATATCAATCTTTATTTTGAAATTCTTTCTTGTATAATTCATGAAAAACATTTTCACTTATGAAACTAACTTAGGCCTCCAGGTCTTGCTTGACCCTAGTTTGATTTTGAGAACAATTTTTCTAAGCCTATTATGATGCAGAATATATGTATGTACATGTATATAACTTCAAAACTTGTTGCAAGTTGATTTAATTTTGAATGATAGAATACAGTGTATTTTTGGTGTTTTCAGTTGTATTACTAGAGATGACCTCTCAGGACCTTCAAGTACCTTTGATCTCTATTTTGAAATGTTCTGTTGTTGTCAGGAAATAACTATAGAACAACAGAACATTTCAAAATAAAGATCAAAGGTACTTGAAGGACCTGAGAGGTCATTTGTCCTGAAAGGAAATATATTCCTTTTGTTTTTCATAACTTTTCTTATTTGGAAATACACATCAACATTTCATGAACATAAGTGAAACTGCAAGGTTAGCAATATACAGGAGATAGTAACCATTCTGGGAGCGGTTAGTTTAGGAAGTGATATACGTGTGAGGGACTCAAAAGCTGTAAGCTTTACCAAGAATGTTTATAGGTTTATGTGTTTATTTGACATTTTCTGAAAATGTCTTTGGAACATGAAAACGGAATAACTTCCTTACGTGTATTATTGTGTGTAGGTGTTTCCGGGTGTTCATTTCCTCATTTGTTTCTAACCAGATGATCTCCTGAACTTCCTTGTCCGGGTCTGATATAGAAACATTATATAGAATGAACATGAGGTTTTTATAACACTGATTGTCTTCTGTCACAATGGAAGTATTTATTTTACTGGCTGTTAACCATTCAGTTAAGATTATGAGTGTCCTGCTGGCATTGAGAGAGGTTGGGAGGTAGCTTCCTGCAACTTAAAGCAGATTTGTGTGCCTGTGTCTTTGGTGTGCAATTTGTTCTATTTTTTTTTATTACATCCTGTATGTCCTTTTTTGGTCTTGTATCCAGTCACTGTTTGTTCTGGTCTGCTTTAACCAGTAATGTATTCTCAGGATTGCATTCAAAGCGTGATCAGTCAAAAAAAATGCTAATTTTACTGTTCATGAGAAATTATTAGCATATAGGTGTTTAGTTCTTTCTCCTACCAGTAGAAGAAAGGTAGTGTTCAGAGATTCAACCATTTATACAGGGTAGGTTACATGGAGTGAAGTAACAACATAGGAGCTTATGTGAACACCATGTTGTGCACTAGTTTGTAATGTCCATGGTTTAGTGGTCACAGTGTCAGCCTACTTATCCTACTCCCATGTATCCATAGCAGAATCAAGACGATCTGTTGCCATCAGGTATGTGAGTGAGGAATTCAATGCGGTTTTTACAAGGTTTTCTCATTTCCACCATTTTAAGCAAGGAACCGTGAAATGGAATCTGCTGTCATTTTAGTGAAATAACCTTGAGTGTAGCGTTACATCCCAATTAAACAAACAGCAATAGTCTGTTGACACTCAGTGACAAGGCTGGTGCCTTCACTAATTTGACATTTATTGGAATAATGTGTTGTCAGTAAATTGACAAAGAATCACAATCAAACAGTCTTTTCTCATTATAATTAAGAGAATCTTTTTATTTATTTTTTTCACAGAAACCTGCACATAACAAGTTTTAAAATGTTTTGAATTATTGCTATCAGAAACTTAAATAATTGTAAAGACAAGTGTGCTTCTCTATTGGCGTTTCCTTTGCCACGGAGGATGCTCAAGGGAAGAGGAAGTGAGAGTCCTTATCATTAAGGGGGCCTGTGGCGATAGGACTGGGGAACTACTGTCTGACAGGTGACCTGACACCCAGACCCACAGACCCATAACAACCCCCTCCCTGGTACTGACAACCACATGTTTATTATCTCTACCCAACTCAACTGGTTAGCAAAATGAATTTGTAAACTATCTTTGTGTGTTCAGTACTCACTAATAGGTGTTAATTTTCTTCCCTGTGGTCTGATGGTTTTAAAGGATGGAAGTTTTGTCAGAAATATCAGATAACGTGGATCTCCAGATGTACAGATTTTGTATTCAAATCTTTGAAATGTGAACCTCTGCTTTGTTAGCTTATTCAAACATCACCAAAGTAAAACATTTTTATTCCTTTTCTTGCACATCAATGCCAGTTAACTAAGAACAATGTAACTGATGGAGTTCTCCAGATAATCTATCTGAAGCTTGCATCAGTGTTGATGTTCCACTTAAATTGGACTTGAGTGCACTATCTTTCTGAGGAAATCTTTCCAATTTTATTGAGTACATCGGCTGATAGACAACTATCAGGCTTTGCATATATTTTTGTTTAGTCAAAAAGACAAAGAAGTTGAAATCTTGCCTTGTTTTATATGTTTTTATAAGAAGACCACTGATGTTGTTCTCATTATCAAGTGTATTTCACCCTCTGGTTACGGGCAATATAATTGAAGTTTATGCTGTCCGCTATATAGAAACATTATTTTGTCAAGCAAGTATTCACATATATCACTTCACAGTATGGTTGTGTTGTTCACTCTCTAAACGTACATTATTGCCATATAAGTGAAATACCCTTAAGCATGGTGTTAAACATCAGTCAACCAGGTGTCGGATATAGCAATCACATGTCTAGTGTCAGATCTGAGGGGAAAAGTCTGGATTCCTTGTGATGTGATCTCCAATTATATAAAGATAAAATTCTGAATCACTCGGCCAGTTACCTCTCAACTGACAATAAAGTCTTCATATATGGCACAACCAGATATTAGTGAAGATCAAAGACTCTGCACACAATCAAATTGAAGGTGCCTTTGAAGTGCTGTTACCTGCACAATGTGGTGCATGGAGATTAATGGTTTCTATTGTATATGGTGGGCTAGTACTTGGTTGACTTGGGAACCTATAATTAGTGAAGATGACCAAAGGCTTCACCTAGTTTGAATAATAGACTGCTGCAGCTAATGTTAAAAAATCATTCTGTATGTTACCCAGGACAGTATTGTACTGTTAGATTACAATATAGACAGTATATATGCCTGCTCCAATAATCTTGTGAGTTGGTTTATTTGTGTCAGACATTACACACCAATTTATGAAATACACCAAACATTACTTAGGATAATAAGACTTCAAAATAAATGGTTTAATATTTCTGCAAAAGTATTAAAACAGAGGTTGATTTTAATTGCATTAATAAGTCTTGCAAAATGGATATAAATTGCCAAAACTTCTATATGAACAAACTAACTTTATATTTTATCAACACTTTTTACTTGAATTTTTTTAATTATAAAAATTCTTCTAGGTTTATCAAATAAAAGAAACTATGCCTGCCTCTTAAGTTATCTCTTCTACTGTGTACTGACCTCAAGCTTTGCAATAACATACTGGTTGTATAACTCTCAATTTAAACTGAGTGAAAGGAAAGTTAAATGATAACAGCATTACATTGTAATATTGAAGTACAGAATGACCTCAGTTAATTTGTAGTTACAAGCAAAACCTGTTAAGACACTGGTAAGCTGTTAAAATAACACCTCAGAATATGGGGCTGTCTTGTAATTACTGACTTTCTCGTGAGAATCATTATTTTAATGAGGTCTTTCCAGTTGGACCACCCCTTCACTCACCTTTGATCTTTTATAAGAGCTACTTATTCGCTGACCACTTACAATTGTCCTGGCTGATTGGTGAAGGAAAGTTTTTTAACAGTTGGACAAAGTTTGTCTTAAGACTTAAGCCCTCCTACTGGGGGTGTCTATTGTACCTTTATACTATGATACAGTTTGTCCTTACTGGTTAAGCTCACCCTATGTGAGAGACTTCTTATTACCTGTAACATCTACTGAGATTGTTAAGTACCTAATCCTCTAAACACTGAGTTAATACCTCTCCAGTCTGCTGATGTTTGTCACATGCCCATAGTCACCCCATTGACAGCCACCCCATTTTTTCCTGGTGTCCACAGGGTTTTGAGCACCTGTAATCATTTCCCCTCCTTCACCTCAGAACAGATTCAGTTTAATCTCTTTCAGGGATAAGACTGTTTTGCCCTCTGGGTTATTTACAGTATTTCCCCCCTGGGGTATCACTCCAAATCCCTTGCTAATGGCAGTCTATTAACAGATGCATTTTGTCAACTAGTGTCAATTCTAACTTCTAGAACCCCTAATGCTAAGCTCTTTATGGAATGAATTAAGGCTTTATTACAATGTTAACTTGTCTAAATGTGAGATAAAGCCATGAAATCAATGGCACAAAGGAACCTGTTAATGTACCCCAGGGGCCACAGCAGTCTTACCCAGCAGGGAGTGGGCACCCTGCCCTAGCTAAAAGGGTGGAGAATCAAATGATGTAATCAAATAAGTGCCACTGGAAGAAGTCAGTTGTTTCATGAATGGTATCAGCCCAGGGCACAGCACTTGTGGTTTAGATCCCCCAAATAAGATCTTCAGAAATTTTTAGATGACTTTCACATGTTTCAAGATGTCTTGAGTACATTGAAGTTCTGTGATATCAGTTGGAAACAAATGTGACATTCTGGTAATGATAGAACTACTGGTGTCCAAGGGAGAGTCTGAATTCATAATTATTAGGTCCTATAGAGAACCAAGAGAAGAATCAATTATGTTTAATAGTAAAATGAAATTCAGGTAGTGTAACCAGTTTTGACTTCAAGCTGTGTGATTCTCTCTACCATTATGATCAGAAAGTCTACTTTGAAGTGTCCCTGTTATTTGGCTTGTAATTTTGAAAGCACACACAAACAGATATCAAGGGAAATAATCATATTGTTTTTACAATTTCAAATTTGTTAATTAAAAAATGCCTTTAAATTTGCAATAATAAGAAAAGTACTTAATGACCTTCATTTAATATTAGTTACCTTTTAAACTAGTACCTAATTGTCCATTTGACCTTGACCAACTATAATAATATGTCACTGTGCACCTGATGTTCCATTGTTAAATCTCCAGCAGGATTTGGAAATAATACAATATTTGATCTAATGTGAACAGCAGTGTTGATAACCCAGACAGATCTGTAACATCCTGGCGACTATCTAAATGGTCTCTGTTACAATGTGTCTCTGATACGGTCACAGGTTGTTTTGACAAATGACCCTCAACTCTGAATAATGTAGTAGAAATATTGATTTTTTTGCTTTTTTCCCGTATATATGTTAGACTAATGTGTTAATGTGGATGCGTCGGCTCCGTTACCTGGGCTGTGGCTGCTGATCATGAAGGTAACAGCTGTCCACTGCAACCATTACCAGCATCACTATAATCTGATTGGTCCAGGCGGCCATTGATTCTTACAAGCTCAATGCGGAGGGCCCATCTGTCATTTGTGATAACTTGTACCTAATCAGTTCCTACCTGTAGTTTGTTACTCTAGGCCTATTAGTTAACAGGTTCCACAACATCCTGTGACAACACAAACCACCTTGTATTCTGTATTTGATGGTTATACTTTACATGTTAAGTGAGACAGTAACAGGTATGTTTATTTCAGATAGAATATTCTGTTATTTTACATTTTGCTGCTCTGACTCTTCCCAGGTACGCCTCAGGTGTATAATCCATTGTTGAATGACCTTCAGCCATATTTGATACCCACCTTCTGCATCAGTCATTGAGTTTTCCCTGTCATATTGGTTTGTTATAGATTTTGAACTACCATAGGATATATGTCTGTAAATTCACACTAACATCTATCGTCATCTGGGATCATGAAACATTCTCATCAATGAAAATCAAGTACCAGTAAATATTACATTACATTTACATTTTACGCTTTATACTTCTGCTCATTTACTGTTTGGATACTTGGCCATCATTCTTATTGACAAATTATGATTGAAAATGGCTAAACACTAATCAATTAATCTTCCAATTTATTAAGTTATACATGTATATTTAACAAGTATATCAAGACTAATGAAAGTATTAGCAAACCTTAAATTATTTGATTGATTATTATGTCATATTGTTGAGAGACTTAAACAGGTGAGTAGATCTCCATGTACCTGTATAGATAAATCATTGACCCTTAACAATTATAGGAAACTGGTACATAGGACCCATGCAGGTAAATTGTTCTTAAAATATTCTGCAAGAATAAGTTTACCTTCATTCCCCATGGTGCACCACCGTAGAAAGTACAATGCTCACTGTCAAGAATAAATGACACTTATAGCTGTCAGTCTTACCTGTGTTTGGAATACCGTGATTTTAATGGAAGGGACACACCAACAGACAAACATGTGCCACAGTAGTTACAGATGATATTTCCAAAATTAGAAATAGTAAAATCTTTTGAAAAAAGCTTTTGCTGTAATTGTAAGCAATTAAGGTTATAGTCTATAATAGTTTATTGAGAATTTTGCTTTGTGTTTATGGGTTTTTTTTCAACTGTAATTTGTAATAACAAAAATTGTTTCCAAGATTTTTAGAGGCTCTTGAATCGAGTTGCATTTTTTATGGAGAATGTAAAAAAAATTATTTGCGCTGTCTTAGCATAGTCATGTTAGTTTAATGTAACATTGGAGGAATAATTATTTTCCAACAGGGTAAAACATTTCAAGTTTGATTACCGTACTGTATGAGAACATTGCCGTCCTGTAAGTGAAATACCCTTGATCACACCGTCAAACAAAACTCAAGAATGAATATATTTTTCTTCTATTAAACAGCATTCTTTATGTGCAATGACATATATGTTTATTTGCTGAGACTGAGAGATGAGTTGAGTAAGCACATCACATGCATGAAATTGAGAAGATTAACATTATAATAAGGAGCATATATAAATCCACATTGACATACAAAGTATTTTGCCTGATAATTGTTGACATTAATTCAAGCACCAGCCTAATTTCATGGTAGTTTTCACACATAAAATGTCCTAGTTAAGCAAGATACATAAATTTATTTTAATTCAGAAGTAAAGAGGCACCCCTGGCTATATAAATAAAATTTAACATATTTATATAGTCTTCATTATTTCAGCAATACTATTTTATATTTCACACCTGATGTGAATAACTTTTAATGTTCTTTATGTCTATATAGTGTATTGTTTTAAAGCTCAAATAGCTGCATTACAATTATGCTGATTTAACGTTGGTTATGTTTTACATTTACATAAATTTCAACAGGACCTCACAGTGGCTGCTGCAAATTATGTAAATTATTTGTAAGCCCTCTTCACATATAAATAATATGTTCAAATAACTGCATACTTTTGCTTTAATTAATGAAATAGTGTGTTGAATATCTGCCTATAGATTTAAACTTTAAAGAATAGATTGCTAGACAGAATAGTTATATTAAAATATTTATACCCTCTTTGAGTAGGAAATGATATTTCGAAAGATTGTTTGATTAGAGTTTAATGCCATACTTATTTAGAAAGGTCTTTCAGCGTTAAGGGGTAATGATTTGTTAGGCTGTGTAAATGGGTTTTGATGTGATCATAGAGGTGTTCAGCCTAAAGAGAGTTATCCAGGCTGTGAAAGTTATCCCGCCAACTGAACAATGTCCACATGACAGGTGGCTGACTGACTGACAAGGTGTCCCACAGATAAAGAACTTATTTAAAGGCTGCCTTAACTGTTGGTATGGGAGTGAGACTAGATTGTCCCCAGGGCTATGGTTGGTTCAGTCTGGGAAAATACCTAACCCTTTTCATTGAAAAATAACAATTCATCGATTCTTGATTTCACCATTCAGTAAAGATGTTCGGATTCTCTGTAAATTTTGTGGATTTGTTACATTGGATTTCTTGCAAGGTCAAATATCTATTATTGTTTTTGTTGTATCTCTGATGAATTTTTATTTTCCTCGAGAGATTTAGGATTGTTGCACATCAATCTTTTCCATTTATTTATTTATTTATTTTTTATTGACTTCGGGTACTGCAGGTTGTTCAAACTCAATTGAAATGCAGACTTATATTTATTGAAACACATACAGACCAATATCAGATGTCCTGGAATAAATCGTAGTCATGTTTGTGAAATACCATTTAGCACGGTGTAAAACACCAACCAATCAACCAATCCTTCTTCCACACATAATTCACCACACTGTAGGAAATATCTACACCATAAAGATGTAAACTGTTAACAGCTTTAACCTAGATAAATTTAGCTGTGTTTATAATATTGGGACTGGATAGAGGCATGTCAATTATCATTGAATATGATATAAAGACTGATGAATCAGTTGATTCACTGTAGCGTCGAAATCCTTGTATTAAATACTGATTCCGATTCCTATGATAAGGCAAGCATAGTTCAACAGTAGTGTAACTATAAAGAACAACAGATTCATTATGATCCTAATATTTCCGACACCGCTTTATTTTGCCATCAGGAAAATAACTGATACAAAACTTAGTAGTGGTTTTAATAAATTGGATCATAACTGGTAAAGTTTTAAAAGTCTTTCTGTGAGGAATCCATTCTCTGCAATTGCTTCCCAAATATTTGTAATTTATTATCACTAGTTTTTCAATTATTGAAATCCTTCAGGTTGATCATTTTCTGCTGGAACATGTACATTGATGTGTAGTAGCGTTTTGATAGAGGTGTTACTGTGCAGCTTTATTTCAAATATTTGCACCTTAATATGAATTAAATCTATGCTCTGAAATTCATGAAGCATCTGTATTGAATAAAAAGTGGGACGGATGTTGTCTGGGTAAGGTGTGAATGGTGCAGTCCGCCTAAGAATAAAGGTGTAAAGTAGCTAGCTGTTCTGGGTTAGGTGAGAATGGGGAGGCCCTGTGTTTGTGTTTTTTTCCTACATGGGGTAGAGTTATTGTCCCTCTGGGTAGACCATCTGCCCTGTTCTCACACTACAGCAATAATACAGAGGTCACAAAGAGGTCAAATCAATCATTAATCTCTCACCAATATCCCCTGCCCTTTTTTCAGCTGTTGGTGTAATGTTAACTAGCAGATTCATAATCTTCTGTGGGTGGGAGCTTCCTTCTGTCCTGGTACCCTGGGAGTTCAGGGGCAACACAAATCCGATCTGTTTGTATTATTGCGGGTTATGATTGTTGCCAGTGCATGGTGTCAATGGTGGTTTTCTTCACTTATTGGGCTGGTACGTCGTCAAATGTATGAAATAACCTGGAGGATGGGGTTAAACCCCAATCAAATATACAAAGAAACGTGATGTCCTGGATCGCTCTGTGGCTGTCAGTTTTTCACTGTTCAGCTATTCTGTTCACATATGAAAGGGCCCGGCATATGGGCCGATGGATCATTTAGTAAGTGATTACATGGAGTAACTCAGGAGTATTTAATACAGCCCACATTATCATAGCAGTCTTAAACAATATATCATCAACTTTATTCTTTGGCTTTACTTTTGGAATAAATCTGCAATCCTTTGTTTTAGTTTAGTACTTGGTTTTATCAGTCAGTGGTTTAAGGGTTGTGGTTCAATTAAGTAAAAATAAAATAGATGATTATTATAGAAAATCTAAGTATTTTGAATAATCATTAAGACCCAGAGGGTATATGTTAACAAGGCAGCTGTACAGCGCTTAACATAATGATAACTACCAGTCACCAAACCATTCTTTTCCTAATTTGAAGTTGAACATCTTGTTGAATTTGACTATAAAGATATCTAAGGAATCTTTAAGACAGGTGGCTGTCAGAAACTTTAAACAAAGTCTTTGTGTGGGTTATTTACTTTAAATTCTGGTAGAGTATTGTGTTGCCTAGAGCAGAAGTGTGGCGGGCACGTGTATGGAAATCAGAAGTGCTGCCTGTTGAATTGTGTATGAGACAGTGGGACAAAGACGGGCTTTAGTGAAGTGTTTTGGTTGGTTGAGCTCATGATTAGAACATCTTTATAATAGGACGAGTCTGCTGTGATCTGTTTAAAGTCCGGATGAATTGAGGCAAGGAAACACTTCAGTTCGCTCTGTCTGTAGATGTTTGATTTTCTGGGAGCTCTCTGCTAGATGCACCTGCCTGATATATCATTGTGCTGGTGACAAAGGTCTGTTAGACAGCAGTTAGTCCACATCCTGAATGGACATCAGCTGACCAGCACACCACAGGATATGATCTTTATACTGATCAGTGAGAAGTAAAAGTGACCAGTACCCTACTGGATATTGTGCAGTCAGTTTTGACAGGTTTATAAAGAAGTGTTTTTCACCTTAGTGGTTAATCAGCTGGTCAACTCGTCAGTAAGAGGTACAGTTATCCGGGTGAACACCTGAACACACCAGTTTGTGGACAGGTATCATTGAGAATCCTTTAAGACCATCAACAAACTGAGATTCTTCAATAAGTTTTACATGTGAACCTTTGTTCAATGGTTTAAGTTACAACAATTGACATTTGTTATTGGAGTTTCCTGTGATTGAGTTAAGATGACTCAGGTACTGCCAGTATGGGGACACAGACTAGCTCTGGATTCACCATGGGTTTTCAACAGGTTCGTTTATACATTTGTTTTGTTTTAGAGTAAATTGAAAAGGGTGTCCGACTTTGTCTCCGGCCTTCTGATTTGAGGGGAGTGAACTGTGTTAAAGCATACGACAGCACACCTCAAATCAGAAGGCCTGTTGTCTTTTTTATATTGGAGAAGCTGAAGTTTGATTATATGAACTTTGATGGAAGTTTGTGTTGATTGTGTATGAATAGATACATTAGATTTTATGTTAACTTTCAGTTTATTATCATTTTAATTTGGTATCTGCCTCTCTAAGAAGAGACACTGGCATAACAGGAAAAGGACTGATGTGTTTGTGTAGTGTATCATAGTCTATATTCTGGCCATGTAATTGTGACTCGGATAGTCATTGTTTGACTCAGTTGTAATTAAAATGAATTACTTCACCCAGGGGCCTCTAGCTAAGATGATATGTATGTTTTCATCTCATGCTTCATTATGATGATAATGCTCAGATTGGGCTGGCAAACTGTCATCAGTGAAATACCATTAATTACAGCTTAGCTTAAAACCTTATCATACAAAGAATGCAATATGTGTATATTTAAAAAAAAAATTGTTTAAACTTAAGCTGATATGGAGGATGTCGATGTAGCTATGCGTGGTGTGAATTTTAAACACTGTATATCCGGCAGTCCTATGGACCTTGTTGTGTACATGTGCATTGTTTTTGTGCATGTGAGCATGAAGATCATGTATAACATAGACAGGGGATAAATCTCCACTGTTAACCAGGTTTATATCCAACATTTCATCAGTGACCATTAAAAACTAGTTAAACCAGATACATTAGTTTTGATTTGTCAATGTAAAATGGGTTGGGTAGCTTTTGTCAAATAGTCCATTAAATTTGCTCTCAAGCAATTCATGGTTTAAATCACTCGCCTCTTTTAAGTTCTCTTTTAAAAGTAATTTAAACACTTACTTACATATTATGTGACACCAGGCCTGCTTTAAACCTTTTATCTGAAAAAATACAGATTTAACATTTTATGGACATTTTCTGATAATACAAACTGGTTTTTCTGGCATGGTCAGATTTTCTGGTCATTTCAATGAACTATCATATACTGGAGTAGTGGAGTTTAAAGTAGTATTTGATTTTTTTGTTTTTGGTCTTTGTTGATAGTCTTATTTATTGTCCATTGTAGCTGTATACATGTACATGTATATCAGTCACTAATGTAACTAATTGTCCAGTTTACTTCCTGTCCTGCTACTGATCCCATTAAATAATTAATGTATCTTTAGATACTCCTTGCTGAGAAAAAAAATCACATCAGTTGTCAAGCAGTGATGATGAACCAGTGGAAAAAAAATTGTGTATTTTAACACTCATTCCTCATTACTACATTCAGTCTGTTATTTGTTGTTGTAGTTGCTGCTATAAAGTATTAATGTGATTTTTATTTTGTTCTGTGTGGATGATATCATCTCAGATATTCTGTATTTGTGTTTCTTAGCTTTAATGTCTTATTTATAAATGCTTATTTTATTATTTCAGTAATGGTGTCTTCAAATGTCCTGAGGATTTGTCACCATTAGACTATGCTAAGGTATGTTCACATTATCATTACACCTTTAAAAACAGCTAACTTCAGGTTTTAAATAAAACAATGAAAATGTTCAATAGTTTAGTTCTGTTGTGCCAACATGTTGAAAGGTTTCCAGTGTTTCTGTAATGTTTACTCTTCTCTATCTGCTGTGTGTACAACCAGCGTTTAGAATTCAGTAAATTGAAATAAAATTTGGTTCTATGGTTAACTATAATAATTCACAGCAACAAGGTTTAGTCTCATAGTCTTGTCCATCTTTGCAAACTTAAACAAAATTATTTTACCTGAAAAATGTGAAGCTTTTATTTTTCTCATCACATTAAAATGGTAGCCCCAGGGGGCTTTGGTCCTGCTTGGCAGAGATACAATTCTGTTTTATTGTGAACATACTTGCTGAAGTAGCCATTCTAATTTGGCTTCTAAAATGGAACACCCTTAGTTATGCAGATTGATTGAGTCCTAGAAAACTTCAGTTTTTTGTCTGTATCTCTGACATCAATTCTTTGTTGAATGGCAGAAGAAAAATAATCTCCATTAGTGTTAAAAAAAGCTTTTCCATGTTTTGTTATCTGTGTGGATTGCTAATTGATTTTCGTGTTTCTTCACACAATACCTGTTCGCTTTAATCTCTCCCACTTTGATTCTTTCACACTGCCCAGGTAAGGTGTATAATAGAGTCATGTTGTTGTGTGTGTGTAGAGCCAGCAAAGCCTGACCTGCTTCAATGGATAATCGTGCTGGTGTATCGATCTGAATCTGAGAATAGAAAACGACTGATAAACTTAACGAGTTTCTGTTTCCAGGTGTGTCTTTGACGCAGCTGCTTTGCTCTGGTAGTCAACTATCTCAATATTGATCCGTTCAATATTTTAACATGACAGTATTGTGGAATATATAAATTGATGGTTTGAAAGTGGAATATTACTGTTTATTTACAACTGTTGCTATGGAATGTTCGACTTTATTGAATTCATGTACTATTTTTTAAATCGGAATACTCCAATTTGTCTGTACTAGAAGACACCCTGTTCCAACCAGTCTAAGCCGTTTGGCTCAGGACAGTTTGTTTGTAGTAGCAATACTGTCTTACTTAGCACTGAAGGAAGATTAACTTTCCAACAGTATAATAACACCTCACATTTTATGGTGGTGCTACTGTCAATTAGTTTTAAAATACACTGTCATCATATCTAGATACCCATAAGCAAGGTGTAACACATACAACCAATCGACCAATCCATTCACCACTCTATCCAGATCATTTATTGCTTGGCAAAACGGATTTCATAATTCTACATTTTAATTTCCATATTATTTTTTCAATACAAATATAGATAATTTGACTGGTTTTAATAACAGTGTCAATTTGCTGGGGTGCTGGCAGCTCTTTAATAAAAGAGACCACAGCTGCTACATGTATAGCCAACTTTATTGCTTTATTGAATTAAGTATATTAGAAAAATTCTTTAATTTGATCTTGCTTTGCATCAGCCATTTGTGTAGTTGGATAGACCCCTTTCTTCAATAGGATATATATCATATCTGTGAAGTTTTTATTTAGGCCTACTTATAACTTTCAGTTATTCTGCCCTCTGGCTTAGGGCAGTTTGTTTGGAGTTTAATAATTCTGTCTTCACTTAGCACTGGAGAAACACTAACTTTGCAACTTTATCAAAACACTTCACATTTTCGGATTGTGTTAATGACAATTACTGTTATGTAAGTGAAATACCCATAAGCATGGTGTAAAGCGCCAATGAATCAATCAATTAGAAAAAATCAGATTCTAGCCATGGTCACTTGATTCACGGTTAAATAAATTCCCAATTAGATTTTATGACATCTGATGTTTTGTGTACTGTTTTGTGAACTATAAGTTCAATATTTCTGTTCTCTCTGAATTGTGGACTATAAGCTGTTGTTGTTGTTTATAGATTTACCCGGACCCTGATACAGACTCTGAAATAATGACCAGTGTGATCAGATGTACACATCATAAGGAGGGCTGCAAATGGACAGACAAAGCTCACAATTTACAGGTAAGTGTAATTAAATTGCTTGCCTTAAACTTAATTATGAGCCACTGCCAGCTTCAGGTGTATTATGAACGGGTCGCATGATGTTGCTCTGGAAATTGACATGGGGTGATTTTTCAATTTGCAAATGTCCTCCATGTTTTACCAGCAGACAAAAAGTAAGGCAGAGAGAGTACTAGACAATCTGTCATCATTTAAGTGACCCATGCTTGAGTATGATGTTAACCTCCAGCAAATAGTAATATAGGAACAATCTTTGGTTTTGTATGTTTAAAATACAACATGAATGTACTTCAATCACCCATTCCAAGACAGTTTATTAAATACAGTTTATTGAAAATTTATGTGTTACATTTTTAAGCCTTTAAAATAATATGAAAGATAAGTTGAAATACACGGACAGTATTCTTAAAATATTTGTTTTGTTAATCTCTGAGATAACATTTTTTATTTCCTTAATTCTTATTATTTTTTCTAGGACAGTACTCTTGTCAACTTTTCTATACTGTCTCATCTCTTACTAATTTGTTTACCTGTAATCAATATCAATTATTTGTTTTTCAGTCACACCTGGATATATGTCGTTACGATGCAGTCAGTTGTCCAAACCAATGTTCAGCCAAAGTCTCCCAGTTATCTTTAGATGACCACCTGGAATACACATGTCCCAAACGACGTGCAAAATGTGAATTCTGTGGGAAGGAGTTCTTAGGAGAGGTACTTGAGGTAAGTAATTCTCTAATGATTTCCACAATCATATCTACATTCACAGAGAATTATAAAATTAATCGCTTGATGGAAACATTTTCAAATCATAAGAAAAAAATGATTAAGCTTACACATTTGCCGACAGCAGGTCTATTACAAACTTGGCAGCTAAGCTCTATGCTAACTCTCATATGTAAACGTTACAACACTAGGAAAATCCCTATCATCAATAGATTACTTGTCTTGACTTAGTTGTGATTGGTGGGAGCTTCCTGTTGCCCTGGTGCTTTCTGAGCTAAAGAGAAACAGGAAGCCGATTTGTTTGTGATGTCTTTGTGTTGCCCTATATGTGTCCTGAGGTGTTTTGTTTTTTGCCAGTGTTGTCAGGGGGGATTTCCTTCACCGATTGGCCTGGCACACCATCATGAGAGTGCTATGAACTTAAGTAGGGTGCTAAACCCCAATCAATAAAACATACAAACTTGTTTTACCTGACAATGTGTACTTTGTTTTCTCTAGGATTCCCACGCTGGTAACTGTGGTATGGAGATTGTTTGGTGTGAAAATAAATGTGGAGCTAAATTACAAAGGAAATATCTGACAAATCACATGAAGAATGAATGCCACAAACGACGAGTTACCTGCCCTTACTGTAATCGAGAGTTTGTAGAGGAAACATTGCAGGTATGCAAAAATAACAAACAAATCATGAGAATATCGGAAAGCCTCAGTCATTTTGACAACAAATAATTTGTAAAAAGAACTAATGTTTCACTAACCAGTCCGAGGGTTACCTGTAAATGTAAATGACCTATAGACCACTAGATTGATTGTTTACAGCTGTACTCAAAAAGAATGTCTATGATATGGCCTGAATCAGTAAGAGATACAACCTTTATATAGAGAACTGGACTACAAGATTTATGTCCCTTGTAATTTGTGGCAGTCTGCTGGAGTTATGCCCCCTTGGCATATATCAAATTCCTCCTTAAAGGCTATTTCATTCTGTAAAGCTGTTCAATAATCGATCATTCTTGGTAGATTACAGAATATAGTTTTTTCAGTTTAGTATCTGGGTCAAATCGGACATTTGATTCCAATGTTAGAATTTTTTTTTGCCTAAATTGATAAGACTGATTAAAAAAATATTTATAATTTTTATTTGTCATAATTAATATATTTTGTTGATCATATATTAATTTCACATAAAACTATTAAAAAATTGGTATGTAGCATGCGACTGCCAGTAGCCCACGTGTATATAATTTGTGTTTGTTGTTTTCAGACACACCAGTACCAGTGCCCTCGTTACCCTGTGATGTGCCCCAATCGTTGTGACCCCACAAAGATACCCCGAGAAGAAGTGGATTATCATGTATTAGATGTGTGTCCATCATCCACAGTGACCTGCAAGTTCAAACCTGCAGGATGTCAGTTTAAGGTGAGCATTAGATAATCTTTAATACCAAACAAACAATATTAAAGCCAACACTGGTTAATCTTGATGTGCATTAAAATAAATTATTCATTTTTTGAGTTTGTTCCATTGTTGTTTTTTTGCTTGTGTGCACTTGTGTCCAGCCATCATACAGTGTATGAGTAAAATAACTTTAAGTGTGGTGTAGAATTTCCAAGAACACCACTTCAAAAAACAGAATGACAATATATTTTTATCATGCATTTTTGGACCACACTGAATTTACAGCTAATGGATTGTCCTATCATTGTTTGTTGTTGATGTAACCATTGTGCCTCATTTTCATTTCAGGGTCCTCGTTTTGGATTAAGCAAACATGTTGAAGAAAACTTGGCAAACCATTTAGAGCTTGCCTGGTCTCTTGTGCACAAGCAAAACACACAGTTACAACAGCTAACAGAGGCTGTTCATTCAGTGAATAATGTGACCGACGGGGTGTTCATCTGGAAAATTAACGATTATAAAGAAAAGCTTATGACGGCCATGATGAGCAATAATCGAGAAAAGCGAGAAATTCTCAGTCAGCCATTTTATACAAGTCGCCATGGCTACAAAATGATCATGTCTGCTTTCCTCAATGGGAATGGCAGTGGTGAGGGAAAGTTTCTGTCAGTCTACATCAAACTATTACCGGGGGAGTATGACAATATATTAGACTGGCCCTTCACCCTTCCTGTGACAGTCACCTTATTCGATCAGTGCTCAGATCCAGAAAAACGCATGAATATTAAGGAAAGTTTTGTTCCCGATCCAACTTGGAAACATTTCCAGAAGCCCATCAAAGACATTGAATCACTCGGTTTTGGCTACCCTAAGTTTATTTCTCTGGAGGCTCTCAAATTACGATCATACGTCAAAGAAGATTCCCTGATGATAAAGGTAGCCTTCGACTCCGGTAGATTCATTATACCGTAAACTCTACCTTTCATTGGGCCAGCATAATCAGATTATTTATAAAGGCTATGTTTAAAACATACAATCAAGGCTGCAATATTGACTGAATTAGATTGACATCTGGAATTATTCAAACTGAAAACACATTGTTAAACACCTTCTCCAGGTGTTAGCATGCTAATGAGGAAATCCAGAGAGCCAGAAGTATTTTACAATTACACCTCTAAGAATATTACCGTCATAATTGTCTTGTTTATCTCCTGTAACTAGAACACCTCTGTCTAACGATCTTTCATCAGGTTAATTATCAAAGTTCTAATCAATGTTAAACAAAGAACACTGTTAATTGTTACATTTTGATCATTGTTATGTATTTTTAAAAGTTAAGACTGGAAGCTGGTATGAATTATCATTAATAGGATGTATTATTAGTAACGTACAGCTATTTTGTGTGGAAGCTGGACATTTGTTTGTTGACTGGACTCAATGGTGAATGAGAATGTGATTGAGTGTTATGAATGTGTTTATTGGTTATGGTGCTGAGTCTTTATACGTGTATGTGAATTTATTTTACAAAAGTGAATGTGGCTGGAGTGAGAAATTTAATCCACTGCTGTAATGTGTATAGGTACATTATAGCTGCACAACACCAAATTATGTATGGTTTGTTTGCTTCAGGTTCTAGTTTCATCAGTTGTTACATTATTGTGCAGCATAAAGCAATATGTTATGAATAGAAGCATTATTACAATACCTGTATAAAAGTTCTGTCAAGTTCTCCTCACCTGGGATTACAATATAGTAACCCCAGTCCTAACAGATTCCATTCTTTTCAATCATACATAGTTTGTATAATGAATGCATAATGGTGCCTCGTATGTCAACATGATTGACATGTATATGTAATTATCTAGTCTTTATGTTCTTATTGAATGAATGATATTAGTTTTATTTGTATGCAGTTTGTTTTATATCCTCACAACTTCAAGAGCAGTACACCTAAAACCATATCCAAAATCCTAATCTATAGGAACGATACTTTAGTCACTCAATTCATTTAATAATGAAAATATCATTAATCTAATTTGTTTTGTATTGTTTTTTTTCTTCACGATTTCAGCATTTTGTTTTCTTTTTGTGGTTTTGTTCAATAATCAAGCCCTTAAGTTTATTTTTCTGTTTTTGAGTTTCTTATAAAATTATACTATTTCTTCAAACAAACTTTTTTTTCTGGTTAAAGTATGATAAAAATATGTTTGTTACTTATAATAGTTAAAAAGAGTTAAATATCTATTCTCTCTTTTTCTGTTGAGACAAAATAGTGTTTTTTGTTTCCTAAAATATTTGTGTTTTTCTTGTCTTTTTCAGTTTCTCCCTTTGATTTCTTCTTGTTTTTCTACTTTGTCAAGAATTTTTGATATCTGTTAGTTTTCTTAAGTAAATGTTTATACTTATCAAAAAATATTTTAAGTTAGGTACAATTATAGTTGATGGTTTAACTGCTAAGTGGGTATAAAAATCAAGGTTTATAGTTTGTTTGTGGGATGTTAAATGAATATCTCTAGTGGTGACTTTGGTTAACAGTTTAAGTGTTCTTATAACTTGAATGTTTTTACTCTGCTAAATGTATTTCTATCGGATATCTTAACACTTATAATCCTGTCGTCCTGGTATAGATAAATAACAGGTCTATATTGGGTTACAGCTTTTTTTCTCAGGCATATCTTAATTCTGAAATATTTTAAGCGACTTTCGCTCTGTTTACAATATTTCTGCATTTTAGTGTCTTCGTGACATACCTCCATATTATAACGGTTTTATTGATCATTTTCACAAATCATCTCGCATTCATTTAATGCAATACATCAAATATAAACCTGTAAATATAATCAAATAAACATATGTTCATTAATCAACCAAACTTTAATGTTCTTCATGTCTTCGTTGTTTTGACACTTTGAAACTATTTCAAGTGTCATATAATGGTGTGTTCTTGCCATTTTTGTCTCTCAAAGAGTTTCCATTTCCCCTCTTTTAAACAAAATTAATTTTATTTGTTTAAGCCCTGGGGCCGGTTCCACAAAACACTTTCTGACTTAAGTCAAAATACTAAATTTGATATTTTCGCCAACTTTGTTTTAAAGTAATACCTGTAATTGTGACTTACTTACATTATTATAATAATGCTAAAATATTAAATGTTAAAATTCAAAACTGACAAATTTGAGGGCCTTTAAACATTTTGACTTAAGTATAAAACTGTTTTGTGGAATCGGGCCCAGGTTCCTAGTCACGTAGTATAATCTCATCTCTTAGGTGTTTGGTACAAGTTTTATAATAATTATTCTACAATATGTGATTGTTCGATAATTGCTTAATTTAATTTTCAGACTTGAAATTTCCACTTCATTTGTTTTAAACAAGGCCATGTTCTGTGATGCTTGATCCATCATATTTATTTAGCAACACTGTGATTCAATTTACAACCAATGACAAATATTGATTAAAACATTGGACTTTATTTGTTTTCTTTCATCTGTTTATTTTTCCAACCTATTTTATTAAATAAACGCCTTCACTATCGGGTGTGCTAATTTGATTACTTCTTTCGTCAAAAATAAAATTGAATTGACTGGTGAGCAACATTTAATTTGACAGCGGTCGATGGTTGAAAGAACAATATTGGATCTGGACAGAGAACAAGGTATACACGTGGTCACCTATTGCATATATGTATAGAAACTATAAACTGTTACCGCTAGTGGGATGACAAGGCTTTATCTTCAAGATTATTGTTACAATAGACATTTGTTTTAGTTTTAACATATTTATGTTTTAATACAAGTTAGGTAACATTAAATAAATTTAAAAAAAAAGAGTATATTTAACAGGTATAAATTCCGAAATATGAATAGTTGCGACCAGTGTATGTACATGTCATTACAAGTGGGACAGATGACGTTTAAGAAGTAAGTTTTTAGTTAAAATAAGACAACCATGCGTAGTATATATACATACAGGCGATTCAGCCAATAGCACCCGCCCTCCCCCAACCCGTCGTACCCCTCCCCTCCCCCACACCCTTGCCCACCCCTCATATTCCCTCTCCTTATCGTAATTCATAATGAATACATAATTATGTGGTTATATAAGTGTCCTTTACGTTATATTGTTCTTATTTGGAAGGTTTATTGACTCGTTCGCATTGTTTGCACACATAGCCGTCCAGACAAAAATGCTGATTCCTGGGGATAGAGAATAGTTTTCGATGCGTTATTTTCTTCTCTATCCCGTGGTCTGTTTGAAACTGCATCGGGACCAGCAGAAATATGTGCCTGTAACAGTTCTCTACATGGGCATAGGGGTAGACTACAAGTCTTCAGGCTGGTGTTGCGTTTGGTGGTTTACGCAGAGTTCAAGAAATCACATTAATTGTTATTATGCACACATTTGTGCACTGCGAACCGATACATATATACTTACCAATGTGAGGTGAGAACATACACATATGGACCTGTGTGTGCCCCAACCGACTACACTGACTAGTGTATACCGCAAAACAACACATACAGTATGGACCAGTGTGTACCGCAAACCGACATTTTCTGAACAGCGAACAGGCACATATATACTGACCAGATTGTACCGCATAACGGCACATACTTACCAGTGTGTACCACAAACCGACACAAATGAACCTATATATACCGCAAAACGTCACATATGGACCTGTGTATACCGCCAAACGACACATACTGACCAGTGTGAACAGCGAAGCGACACATGGTGACAAGCATGAATCGCTCACCGTCACATATGGACCTATGTGTACCACTGACCGACCATGCTGACCAGTGTGTACTACGAACCGACACATGATTACAACTGTGTATCGCAAACAGACACATATGGACCTGTGTGTACCACACCCCGACCATACTGACCAGTGTGAACCACGAACCGACATATGATGACAAGTGGATATCGCAAACAGACACATATGGACCTGTGTGTACCACAGACCGACCACACTGACCAATGTGAACCACGAACCGACATATGCTGACAAGTGGGTATCGCAAACGGACACATGCTGACTAGAGTGTACCAAAAACCGACATGTACTGACCAGAGGTTACCACGAACCGACAGGTATGGACCTGTGTGTACCACACATCGACCATACTGACCAGTGTGTACTGCGAACAAACACGTACATGTATGGACCTGTGTGTACAAAAGACCGACCATACTGACCAGTGTGTACCGCGAATAGACACGTATGGATCTCTGTGTTTAACATACCGACCATACTGAGCAATGCATACCGCGAACCGACAGGTATGGACCTGTGTGTACCACAGACCGACCATACTGACTAATGTGTACCGCGAACAGACAAGTATGGACCTGTGTGTACAACAGACCGACCATACTGATCAGTGTGTACCACGAACCGACACGTATGGACATGTGTGTACAACAGACCGACTATACTGATCAATGTGCACCACGAACCGACACGTATGGACCTGTGTGTACAACAGACCGACCATACTGACCAGTGTGTACCGCGAACAGACACGTATGGACATGTGTGTACAACAGACCTACCATACTGACAAGTGTGTACCGCGAACAGACACGTATGGACCTGTGTTTACAACAGGCCGACCGTACTGACCAGTGTGTACCACGAACCGACACGTATGGACCTGTATGTACAACAGACCGACCATACTGTCCAGTATGTACCGCAAAGAGACACGTTTGGACCTGTGTGTACATCAGACCGACCATACTGACCAGTGTGTACCGCGATTAACAGACACGTATGGACCTGTGTGTACAACAGACCTACCATACTGACCAGTGTGTACCGCGAATAGACACGTATGGACATCTGTGTTTAACAGACCGACCAATGTGTACCGCTAATAGACACGTATGGACCTCTGTGTTTAACAGACCGATCATATTGACAAATGTATACCGCGAACCGACATGTATGGACCTCTGTGTTTAACAGACCGACCATACTGACCAATGTGTACCGCGAACAGACACGTATGGGCCTGTGTGTACAACAGACCGACCATACTGACCAATGTGTACCGCGAACAGACACGTATGGACATGTGTGTACAGCAGACCGACCATACTGACCAATGTGTACCACGAACAGACAGGTATGGACCTCTGTGTTAAACAGACCGATCCTACTAATCAATGTGCACCGCGAACAGACACGTATTGACCGGTGTGTACAACAAACCAGCCATACTGACCAGTGTGTACTGCGAACAGACACATAGTGACCTATGTATAAATTACGAATCTTACCACCCCATAGAAGTAAAATGAGGTGTTGCAACTAAATACATTTAAACGTTCTTAGAATTCCCCCGATGATTTCTGTGAAAGTGTAATTGGTGCCAGCTAATCTGTATGACACCTTTCATCAGATAAGACACCTGATTGTCTGAAGCGAATGTCAACACTGAATGCAAATAGTTCGAGAATTGTCTTCCTTGACAAATTGTAATGCATCCAGCAAGTGGAACTGGTATCGGATCGCCATGTCACAACGACCTGGAACAAAATCGCGTTTGCTGTCGCTTTTATTTAACATCACGTCGGTCAATAGAAACCCGAACAGATTTGAATCGTAAAGTATTTGCATGATTAAAACTGACACATGACAAAGATTTCAGCTTAAGCCTTGACGTTACCATCACTTCGGTAGGCCATATTTTAGTGCCCAGCTACACATATATATGACATCAAAATTGTTGTGTCATTTTCTAATATAAAATCCAGTGCTTTTTTAATTATATATTTTTTTTTAAAATATAATTTTGCTAAATGCACATTGAAGCTCTAATATAGCACTTTTAATAGTAAAATTAAAGTTAATCTGTTTTGTATCATTTTCTAGTATAAAATCCAGTGTTTATGACATCAATATGCTTATACTTAAACAAGGTATTTTGTTCCTAATCTAATTAACTATGCTTCACTCCTTATAGAGTTAGATATTTATTAAATTCTACGCCACGAGTCTGGAGCGGAATGACAGCTTTGACACTCACACAGGATCCATAAATAGACTTCAATTATAAAGATAGAAGGACAGCAACAAAATGAACACGATTTACACCCTAGTTACGACGCAGTAAAAAAATATATCGGTTGGTGTTTTGTCAGCCGACCGACAATCTAGTCTCCTATCGGATCACATTTATCGCCTCATCAGTTACAAAGAAGGGGAATCGATTTAATTGCAAGGAACCTTTTTCCCCGCATGAACACTTGGGAAATATACCTTTCAAAACCTTATGTCTGTCGAAAGGGAGTTGAAATCACAACATAATTTACACATTGGAGACAGTTTATGAGACGTTTCCATTTTTTTCTGTATCACAGACAGAGAAACTGTTGATACAAACCACAATGTATCCTCTCGTCCCCGAGGATGACTCTCCTTTCACTTTAGCATTCACTCTTCTCCCCTAGCATTCACTCTTCTCCCCTAGCATTCACTCTTCTCCCCTAGCATTCACTCTTCTCCCCTAGCATTTACTCTTCTCCCCTAGCATTTACTCTTCTCCACAAGCATTCACTCTTCTCCCCTAGCATTCACTCTTCTCCCCTAGCATTTACTCTTCTCCCCTAGCATTTACTCTTCTCC
>JAQQZZ010093454.1:0-17390 GCA_030265115.1 Mopalia vespertina
GCAAAACAAAATGGCAGCCATTGCATAATTTTAATATATTTCAAACTTTAAAAATAGTTTCCTCCAGTTAAGAAACCGATGGGATTGCATTTCATTAAATTCCACAAACCAAAATGGCCATCACTCGAATTCAGATATTAACTTCAAACTTTGCTTTTTTGTTAATACCATAGATGTGGTTGTATTTCACTAGGTTTCACAAAAAATATAGCTGACATTGCATATTGCACCAAAATGGTGATAAACACCATAACTTTTACTCTTTCGGTTTTTTGAAGAAAAAAATAGTTCTAAAACAAAAGTAGGAAAAGATGATTTGACTGGGATTAAGAGCATATATTTTCAAAAATAGCCTCTAGTGGTGGACCTGCTAGCTACTCAGCTTGTTCTGTTTATGCCACGAACGAGGTTCTATCTTACCACAAAACAATATGGCCGCCATTGCATCATTTTGTGCATTCATTCATCATTCTGTATGTATTGTGAACATCATAACTGTCTGGAAAACAAACTTACAATTCAATGAAACGTTTAAATGCTGCTCCCCGCCCTGTTCACACAATAACATGAAATTAACCGATTCACTTAAATTTGCAATACAGATTCCATTTCTGACGATAAAAGCACGTCTATTCTACAGAATATCACAGAACAATATTACCACCATTGCATGTTTTGGATATTCAAGCCTTTTTGTGTTTTAAACACAAAACGTCAAAAACATTTACAGTTTAAATATATGTTCTAATTGTAGGTTCCCCCTGCTGCAATACTGCATGGGATTGCATTCCACTAAAATCAGATTATAAACAACATGACTGGACTTACACGTATGACCGAATGTTGTAAGATTATAAACAACATGACTGGACTTACACGTATGACCGAATGTTGTCAGATTATAAACAACATGACTGGACTTACAACGTATGACCGAATGTTGTCAGATTATAAACAACATGACTAGACTTCCACGTATGACCGAATGTTGTCAGCAAATATATGAGGGCCATTTTTCTAATTTTATTATTTACACAAATATGTCTTGAAAATATATTAATCGATTGTCGTCAAAGTTAACATTTAGCTTTATCCAACTCCAAAAACAGACAGGATTGATTTCCCCCTCGAATTGCCCAAACCAATATGGCGTTAAACACCACGGCTTTTACTGTTTGAATTAAAAACTGTTTAAAAAAGGTAGGAAAGGTGGTGAGGCCAGGATTGTGAGTGTACGCCTATGTGTCCCTGTAGGTCCTCCACTAGTAGCCATCATCTGTGCGTGTGCGCCTGTCTGTCCCTGTTGTTCCTCGACTGGACGCTTTCATCTGTGCGTGTACGCCTGTGTTTCTCTGCAGTTCCTCGACTGGAAGCTTTAATCTGTGCGTGTACGCCTGTGTCGCCGCAGTCACTCGACTGGAAGTTTTCATCTGTGAGTGTATGTCTATGTGTCCCTGTAGTTCCTCGACTGGTAGCTTACATTTGTGCGCGTACGCCTGTGTGTCCCTGCAGTTCCTCGACTGGAAGCTTTCATCTGTGCGTGTATGTATGTGTGTCCCTGCAGTTCATCGACTGGAAGCGTCCATCTGTGCGTGTACGCCTATGTGTGCGTGTACGCCTATGTGTCCCTATAGGTCCTCGACTAGTAGCCATCATCTGTGCGTGTACGCCTGTGTGTCCCTGTAGTTCCTCGACTGGACGCTTTCATCTGTGCGTGTACGCCTGTATGTCCCTGCAGCTCATCGACTGGAAGCTTCCATCTTTGCAGGACTGGATTAACCTTTAAGCAAAATAAGCACCCGCTCAAGAGAAGGAGGCACTATAGAAATACAAAAATAAACATTATTTCCCATCTTCCTGTATGTTTTGTTTCATTTAAAGAAAAAAAAAAGATTTTATAGTTTATTATTATTTATATTTTGAATTACATATAAATGGGTTCACCGAAATATTTTAAGTGCTTAGGGCATCTATGGGTCTAAATAGGTCCTTGCCGTTTTACGACTGGAAGCTTTGCGTGTACGCCTGTATGTTCCTGCAGTTTTACGACTGGAAGCTTTGTGTGTACGCCTGTGTGTCACTGCAGTTCTACGACTGGAAGCTTTGCGTGTACGCCTGTGTGTCCCTGCAGTTCTACGACTGGAAGCTTTGCGTGTACGCCTGTGTGTCCCTGCAGTTTTACGACTGGAATCTTTGCGTGTACGCCTGTGTGTCCCTGTAATTTTACGACTGGAAGATTGCGTGTACGCCTGTATGTCCCTGCTGTTTTACGACTGAAAGCTTTGCGTGTACGCCTGTATGTATCTGACGTTTTACGACTAGAAGCCTTGCGTATACGCCTGTATGTCCCTGACGTTTTACGACAGGAAGCTTTGCATGTACGCCTGTATGTACCTGACGTTTTACGATTGGAAGCTTTGCGCGTACGCCTGTGTGTCCCTGCCGTTTTACGACTGGAAGCTTTGCGTGTACGCCTGTATGTCCCTGCAGTTTTATGACTGGCAGCTTTGCGTGTACGCCTGTATGCCCCTGCCGTTTTACGACTGGCAGCTTTGCCTGTACGCCTGTATGTACCTGACGTTTTACGACTGGAAGCTTTGCGTGTACGCGTGTGACCTTGCAGTTCCCCCTGCTAAAAACTTTCATCATTGCGTGTACGCTAGTGTTTCCCTGCATTTCTTCAATTGGAAGCTTCCATTTGTTTTGGACTTTACGTCATTCGCGACTTATTGGACATACCGTTGCTCTCCTCGCTTATGTAGTCGACGCAGTCTCATACGCCTTCGAGTATTCTTTGGAAAACATCTATAGGGGCCAAAATTGTAAAGTTGCTGAAGATCTTCGCTAGTCGAAGTGGTTTCTTGGTTTGTTAGTACTCGATTTTGCCGTTATCCATTACAAACATGCCGTTTCTGGGGGATTTCTGGATCCACCCTCAGTTTTGGTTTAAGCTTGTGTTTACTGTTCAAATCACTGGCAAATAGAATAAGTCTTAATACTTTATTATCGCCTATTTCTCTCTACTTTTCAATCGAGTTGTTATCATGGTAAATGAAGAAATACAAATACTTATTTTGTTAACTGGGCTCGATTCCACAGTATTTTAACCTAACGTCAAACTGTTAAATGGCCTTCAAATTTCTCAGTTTTGAATTTAAGCTTATACTGTATTATGATAAATATATTTGTAATTATTGTGATTTGTAAGCAATAATAAAGGTATAACTGTAAAACTAAATTGAGACAGGTGGCCTAAATATGAAATTTAGTATTTTGACTAAAGTCTGAAAATGCTTTGTGGAATTGGTCCTTGCTAGATACATTGTTTAGTCAGTGGTAGGATAGATGCAGTATTCATATAACATTTTAGTACATAATAGCACGGATAAAGAAGTATCGACTTTAAGATGGTAATGGATGTAATGCTAAGACACTGGTTGAAATAAACAACATAAACACAATGTAGATTAGAAATATTACCAGTGTACGGCACCTAATGACTGTTGAAGAATGCCGAGTCGTAGTGGAGTATTTTATATTGACAGAGCCAGTTAGCTTAAGCGAACTGTTGTTGAAGGGTACGTATATACGATTTCTATAATTTGAATGTTAGTATTTCTTGACAACTGTGAGTCCCCGTAAAGAAGTGTAGTGACAGTGAAGATTGCTGCAACCATTCCGCAGTCTACATAGATTCACATAATTTATGCTTTAACCGAATAGTACTACTTCGGTATTTTCAATATCTGAACGAAATCACATATTTTAGTTTTAGACTTCATTTATATCCAATGTAGTTTTGCTTTGGTTCGGAAGAGAATTTCACTTCAATGTTGCTTTAGGGAAGAAATAATTTTTTTAATTTTCTGTTTTCCATCGGAATTGAGATATGCTGCACACAAAGAAATTCTGGCATTGTGTTGATTACGATCAGAGATAGAAGGGGGTAATTTATATTTCAACTGGTTTAACTATAGGTGTAAAATATTTTATGAAACAATAAATAATGATGGACTGTAACTCTTTTCTCCAACGATGGAATGTCGGATTCTTCCTAGAGTAAAGTATTTGGTTAAGCTTGTCATCATTCGTATTGAAGTTTTTTATATGTTGTTTTTTCTTTCAGATAACAAGGTAAATTGTCCCACATTATATCCGTTTACTCTCAACTTGATAAAATAAAGATCTTGAAGATGATTTCAGCAGATATTTCAATCCTCTTAATACCAATTCTCAGCTACTTCTATAAGGTTACCCAAATGGTCAATCCAGGAGCCTTTTCTATTGAAAGTAGGGTTCAGTCCGAGATGTTATGATTGGGACATTTTTATATTCTTACGTTTTGAAACTCGACTTCTACCATAGATGGAACTCGGCGTCTAGACACTAAAAGGTTGGTAGTTTTGTTAGAATTAAAGTACACAAACCACCTTTCTTTCAAATTTTCAAAAGTGCATGACTCTGCGACAATTGATTCTTTAATGAAATTGTTTTTCTTTCCCAGATGATACACATGTTATCTTATTTCCTTATTGATTTGTATCTATGTTGCCGTTGATAATTTGGGAGAGAAGTCTACTCTGCAATATTATCCTGCAATAAACAGACAAGCAAACATATAAACACGTGGCATCAGCAAATAATCGTGCACTATTTGAAATTTCATCTGGCAGATTAATAATATAAATTGAAAAGAGCAGCGGTCCGAGTACAGACCCTTGTGGGGCGCCAGCCGTGAGTTAGGTTGTTTCAGTTTACATTAAAATCTTTCAAACCATTAGATTAAGTTTCCACCTATTGCTTGTCTCTTCAGTTTGAGAAGAAGAGCTCTGTGCGAACACGGTCTAAAGCTTATGATATGTCAAACACGATCTAAAGCAGCTTATGATATGTCAAACACGGTCTAAAGCTTATGATATGTCAAACACGGTCTAAAGCTTATGATGTCAAAAAAGGTGAAAATAATTCCCTTGCCGTAATTCCCACTTGAGCGCAGTGAGAGTAGATATCAAGTAACCGATTTATTTCACTAAAATCCGAATTGGTGAGGAGAAATATTATTGGTTCGAAAATCTGTCTGTATACAGCACGCAAGCATTTTTGATCATATAGTTCAATTGGTTGACTGGTCCCTGCATGCATCTGGAAATGTGATTATAGTTTTACCTGCAACTAGAGTTGAAAGGTGATGTTGATTAATTATATACTCTCGTCCCACCAAATTAAAGAAAGTACAATGAATTTCAACATTTGATGCATTTAGCCAATTAATTAAATATCCTCAAATGTACTGCGATAAAACAGCAATGAGAATCTGGAGAGCTTTAGCCGATTGAATGAAGTATAAACGGTTTATGCCATGAATTATCTTTTACACAAAACTTTTCAACAGGTAAATGTATAATACAGGTATTGCACATCCGCAAAGAACGCAATAAATAAGCTGGATTTCATTGATATAAAGGCACTGGGACTATTCATGAAAGATATACACAGTCGTCCAAACTCAAGGTTTTACCCACACATTTCCATTTTGTCACGATTTGATCTAGTGTTTTAATTTGTTCACTCCATTGAAACAATAATTTTGATTCCCAAAGAGCCCAGATAATTCTTCTTTGATTCCAGCCTAACGTGTACGAGGGCCGGGTGTAAAATTCCTCGGTAAAGCCTTCAATGTGGGCGCTATAACGCCTTAGATTTTTAAACGACAAAGGGCGTGGTAGCTTCGGGTTATCTGTCCTCCCTTTCATTTGAATTTTGTGGAAGAATATTAATAGGCCTATGTTTATAGTTATTTCAAAATATCACTTAGCACTTGCGGTTCGAAGTGGAAATAACGTAAAGCGTGTAACTTCTGTTTCTTGAGAAAAATAAATAAAATTCATATCCCCGTATTTTCGTTTTTTAGGAAAGAACATTCTTTCTTTGAACAGATTATAGCTTTTACAAATGTACAGGCCGAGACGAGTCCGGGAATCGAACCCACGACCCTCAAGCAGAGCGAGGCACGAAGTGAATGCTGGCCACTGACCGGCCTTCTACAAAATAGAATGTTAATTGACTGGATTTTCATTTGATTTGATATTTATTCACCATAATATATATACAGTGCATTATAACAGAACGTGGTGCGAATAAAGAGGATTTGTTTTATCTCAAAATATTAAATTATTATGTATAATTTTTTCAGTTGTAAACATAACTAGAATTATTGAAACTGTTGTTAGGCCGTATAATACTTGGTAGCGAGTATTTATTATTAATAATTTTTAATTAAATGAGAAGTGTCCAGGATGAATATTGAGTTACCACCGTGGGATGAATTGAAGTAAGTATACTTTTGATCTTGATTTGAAAAGTGATGTTGATTCAATAACTCTAATATGTCTTGGTAATTTGTTCCATTCCCTGGGACCGACTGACTTGAATAAATGATTAGAAAGATTAGTTTTAGGGAAAGGGCTATTAAAATCAAACAAAAAACATTTGGTAATTCGCTGTTGAACAACTATTTGTCTAACTAGATATAACGTAAAGGCAGCAGGAATTGCTTCTTGGTTATGAAAGAACTTATATAATAAAACTAAGTTACTATAAAGAACGAGAAGCGAAAGTGGAAAATTATGGTGCTGTATATGATCTAAACGATTTGATTCAGTTATTACAAGTACGCACGTTTTTGGATTAAAAAGAGTGATGTTAAATGGGATTCGTAAGTATTACCCCAAAGAGTAATACCATAGATTAAATAGGGATATATAATTGAGTAGTGTAATACAAACAAAGACCTTTTATTTAAACAACCTTTGACATGGCTGGTGACACGAATGTTTGGCTAGAGTCTAGGTGTAGCGCGTATAGCCCTCTAGGTAGCGACCACGTATAGCCCTCTAGGTAGCGATCACGTATAGCCCTCTAGGTAGCGATCACGTATAGCCCTCTAGGTTGCGATCACGTATAGCCCTCCAGGTAGCGATCACGTATGGCCCTCTAGGTAGCGATCACGTATAGCCCTCTAGGTAGCGATCACGTATAGCCCTCTAGGTAGCGATCACGTATAGCCCTCTCGGTCGCGATCACGTATAGCCCTCTGATAGGAGCGTGGCACAGCTCACTATCCCAACGACACACAAATTGTTTCACAACTAATAAGATTTTGTAATAAAGCAAAAATAAATAATTGTGGAGGACCGTGTGTGTGTCAATGAGCGCTTTTATGAATCGACATGGTTGTGATATACACAGTTGACAAACAAACAAACTAAATTAACTGTTTATTTCGTTATTATCTAGTTCTCGATGTTCTTTGGTGTTGTTTATAACAGTTTACCCTGTCTGTATAGCTGCATTGTAACTAAATTATGTGTTGCGTTAATAGGGTGATAAACAAAGTTACATTGTATTATCATGCATGCCACACAACTGTCGCGAATCGCGGATGGACGAATCGCGTTATAATATTGATTGCGCCTCGAAACAGAACGAGTTTGTTCCTGCAGATATACCTCACTCTATTGCCATAGGAAAAAAACATTCACATTTCTCTATTATTAATGAAACAGTGTGAAATACCGTTAGAAGAAAACTCATAAATATTTGAGGCTCGTCATTCAATAAAGCTAAGAGTCGTTGGCATCATTCCCTGAAGCGACACCGCGTCAGTGTAATCAGTCGGTAGGTCGGTCGACTGTCTGCCTGCCTGCATCAGTGAGGTAACTGCGCCACAACACTGCTGATATTTTGGTATATTGCGATTCTTAACGTTCATTACAAAAACAATTTTGTTCAGGAAGGAAAACTCCAAAATCCGTGGAAGGCTTCAACATCACTTTTAGTCAAGGCTAATCGTCTGTATTTTTATCTTTGAAGTTCAATTGAAGCTTAGGGTAATGTTAACCCTCCGTGTTAAGGAGCAGCAGGATTCAGGATTGCTTTCTATAGGTAGAACGACAACAAACTATAAACTTTAACAAACGTAGACAACAAGTGTGGCTGCGGTCGACGGACTTGCATTAAGCTCTCTGATCGAATACAGAAGAACCTAGCAGACTTGAACAGCTTCGTCAATTGGTTCTAGTCAGGTGAGGTATATCGTACGTGTCTTGCCCCCGGCCAGGTGAGTGTCATTGGATATTGTACAGAAATGTCACATTAACACTTAATTCATTTCTCTTAGGCGTCGGTTCAGTACATAGTTTTTACTGTTGAATAAGAACATTTTGATTGCCTCCTTATTTGCTGTCGGCTATACTTCGCCAGTAGAAGGCTGCTAACAACACATGAGTTACCAGGGAAGTTTCTAGAACGTTTTTCCAGGTTCCTCTCCCACATTTATCCGACCATTTTCAATGTGTTTTGATTTGAACACAGATATTATGTAAACAATTATACATTGACATTAATTTGGGCTTATATTTTCTGTTTTCCGGAACCAAACTGACTCTAGAGAGTTCTCTGACTTCCAGGTGTTTGGAATTTGTTGAGTCAAAACGCAACACAGAGTCGAATTGTTGTGCAGTTTTACATTCTTAATTTATAGCGTTTGTCGTTTTGGGGGACGATTGTCTCTTGTGCTTCACCTGTACCATTGCACTGTTCGTTGTCCGAGACGCTGAGGATGTCTTCATTCACACGGACAAATATATTGGTCAATTGGCTTATTTGAAGATGTAAAATGGAAATTCCTAACTCGACTAACCTAACGAGTAAATTGTGTTCACAAGGTGGTCGTTTTACCTGCATCAATGTAAAAGGCATCATTTGAAAATATGTGGCACGTCTCGGTTTCTTGCAACAAATTATTCGAGAGATAGAGAATTAACAAAGTAGAGAATTAACAAAGTAGAGTAAACGAAGTATTAACGAAGGCCAACTTTTTTCAATGGGCCTATATTTTATTTCACTCGACAAATGACTCAACACTGGTTGAATGACTCAGTACACGAGTTACTTTGATGACAGTCTCGTCTAACGACTCCATATACGAGACACTTTGGGGACACCCTCGTTTAATGACAATAGGGGTTTAATGTCAATAGAGGAGACAATTTGGGGACACCCTAGTCTAACGACTCCGTAGAGGAGGCCGTTAATTGGGGACACCCTCGTTTAATGACAATAGAGGAGACAATTTGGGGACACCCTAGTCTAACAACTCAGTAGAGGAGGCACATTACTTGGGGACACCCTCGTTTAATGACAATAGAGGAGACAATTTGGGGACACCCCCGTCTAACGACTCAGTAGAGGAGGCACATTGGGGACACCCTAGTCTAATGACTCAGTAAACGAGACAATTTGAGGACACCCTCGTCAAATGACTTGTTTGGGAAACAACTTGAAGATAGGAGACACCAAGTAAGTCAACTGACTCGATTTTTAGACTTTTGATTCGTTGTATTTTTCTCACTGTAGTGGGATGAGCCACATAAACAAAACCATAGATTTAGGCTGTAGGTTTGAGAGAATTTATAACATAAAGATCAAGAAAGGTAAATAAATTGACAAAAGTAGGCCTCCGTGTTTCCGGATTCCGAAATTTAAATTGTAACTTTTAAAATAAATAAATGAATTAAAAAATAAAAAATATTAATAATTACAAAAACATAATTAAATGAATGACTGAAGGTTGGTCTATGCATAGGCCATGTCGTGCCGTAATGGTAAATCGTCTGTACTTTGAATACATTTATAAAACTCACATAATATCATATAATGTAACAAATTTAAAAAACAATTTGTGACCGAGGAATGAGTGTATATATAGCCAGGCATTACAAGCTAAACTCGCCTCATACATTCAGATTATACAAACAACTATTTGCTTATCACTATGGGTTTAGCTATTTCCCAGTTGAAAATGTAATATCAATAAATTGTCGCTTGGGTATAGACAGGATAAACCGAGCATATATAACCCATATCGCACGCACTACATGTCAGGGCTTTGTATTTCAGCGAGACAAGCCACGCAAAACAATGAAGCCACATAGTAAAATCTACTTCCGGGATACATTTTATTTCGTATTGTCTTGTTTTAATTCTAAATATCACCAAGCATTTGTCTATTTATTTTTTTCATTTACATGGCTTGTTTCTTGAGGGACGGGAAATTATTTTGTAGCGAATTTTAAATAGACCTTAAACATGACACATGTCATATATATAATCCAGGGTTATATTTAGCTCTGCTTCGGCCAACTGGTCACAAATATGTTCACATTACAAAAGGCTACATGATATAAAAGACCTCTACATACTCATCCCAGGATAGACTATATGATATGATAGACTATCAGAGATATATAACTCTACGTATATATTCACACGTGACGTATTTGGTGCGTTCGTCCCGACAACTAACAAATAATATACAACTGATTTTAAGTGTGTAAATATAGATAATGACATATAATATGAATAACTTTTGGTTCCATATGAAAAGAAAACACAATAATAAGGGAATTTCGAATGCTCTAGGAGCCATGTAGTCGGTAGCGCTGGTCTATTTTCGGTGAATATGGGCCTAGTTTATAGGCTTACACAACGACTCGTTTACATCGACGATATTTCTGTTTGGGTTTAGGTGGCCAGCATTTACTCCTGGCGATTCGGTGCCTAATTCTGAGGGTCAAGGGTTCGATTCACGGACGGGTGTCAACCTGCACAATTTTCTGAACTACAATCTGTTCAAACGAATAAAATGTTATCGCAAAATAACGAAAATACAGTTAATATTCATTTTCTAAAAGACACAAAACTCATTCATTGATATTTCTGTTGTTGTTGTTGTTGTTTCTCAAGCTGCGTGAGTATAATCATTTCCTCCTGAGATCGAGTGGTGGTTTCCACGAGGTTACGTTCCGATTTCACACAAATTATCGTCAACGCAAAATCTTCAATTTGGAAAGTTCTTGAGTCAGACATTAATCAAGAGTAAAAAAAAATCTGTTGAATCCAATGTGTAAAATGACATCGACACCAATGGCTTCTGTTTGTTTGATTAGGGTTTAACGTCCATCTCAAGGGTATTTCACTTATATGACGACGGATTGTCCATTTTACACTGTTCCTTGCTTAAATACGGCGGAAAACCGAGGAGAAATCTCGTAAAAATCACCCGGCGATTGCCGGAGCCACATCGTGTGACTCATTCGTATGTACCTGATGATCGACAGGCGGACTCGATCCCGTGGTCGGCACCTATGGCAAGCCGTAAAAAAATAAAAGCGCGCAGACTGGAATGCATGTTAACCCTCTGGGATTGATAGAAGTCGTTGTGAGAGGCCTATTATAAAAAGGTAAAAATAGAACATCTATATTTTAGCTGAAAAATGTTCAACATGTCTTTTTTAAATAACGAATATTCAATATTTTATAGAAATTCAAATTTAATCAGAGCTTTAATTTAAAAAAAACACCTGCCTTATCACAATTTTCTTCAATTTTGGGAAATCAAAACATTCAATTTTTCGTAAAAGGTACTCATGAAAATAAACCCTATTAATCCCAGTAGACGCGGATATGATAACCTCTATTAATTCATGTAGACGCGGATATGATAACCTCTATTAATCCCTGTAGACGCGGATATGATAACCTCTATTAATTCCTGTAGACGCGGATATGATAACCTCTATTAATCCCTGTAGACGCGGATATGATAACCTCTATTAGTTCCTGTAGACGCGGATACAATAATCTCTATTAATCCCTGTAGACACAGATATGATAACCTCTATTAGTTCCTGTAGACGCGGATATGATAACCTCTATTAATCCCAGTAGACGCGGATATGATAACCTCTATTAGTTCCTGTAGATGCGGATATAATAATCTATATTAATCCCTGTGGACGCGGATATGATAACCTCTATTAATCCCTGTTGACGCGGATATGATAACCTCCAATAATCCCCGTAGACGCAGATATGATAACCTCTATAAATTCCTGTTGATGCAGATATGATAACCCATATTAATCCCTGTTGACGCGGATATGATAACATCTATTAATCCCTGTAGACGTGGATATGATAACCTCTATTAATCCCTGTTGCCGCGGATATGATAACCCATATTAATCCCTGTTGACGCGGATATGATAACCTCTATTAATTCCTATAGACGCGGATATAATAATCTCTATTTATCCCGGTAGACGCGGATATGATAACCTCTATTAATCCCTGTAGACGCGGATATGATAACCTCTATTAATCCCTGTAGACGCGGATATGATAATTATATTTGTAAGCGGGCACACATAACACATATATATTTCATAATACATTCAAATAGTAAATATTTTAAATATATGTTTGTCGGATACACTGCAACACAAAACTAGCTTACACATACCTTACACATTTTATAACACTTTTATCGTAAAAATATGTTTTCTGGGTAACATGTATATGTAGGCCTATCCTGGTTGGGGCAGGCAAAAATTCTACAATAAAAATATATGTATCTTTTATGTAGGCCTTTACTATCCATTTTTCCTGCATGATGCATATACGGTACTGGTTCAGAGAGTCTGTTTAAAGGCCTTCAAAGCGGATTGTTACGGGTTGCACGCATTATGCGATCCCATGGGACTCTCCGTTCATACTCCTATTTTTATGGACTTGTTATCATAAGTGCTCGTGGTTGTGCTTTGAAACAGAACGGTCCGCTGCTCGCGCGCTTCCATTCCACCCACCAATAAAGCTGGATATTTAATAGGTCGGCCTATCGAGCTAATTGCTCTCCGATAATTACATGGTCAAATGTTTAAAAAGGCACGTGAGATATTAGCTTTATTGGTTCGCGCTTCGGCCTGTAGCTTTTTTATATGCTGACGACCGGCGGTCTAGAAGACATAAAAGTTTAATTGAATTTAAAGTTAAATTATAGGTCAATTAAACTGGCTTTAAGATAAATAATTTAAAAACAAAAAACAAAACAAAAACAGACAAACAACAAAATAAAAAATAATAAAACTAAAAATTCTGACAGATTATCTTAAAGAGGTTGTGCATACGTTGAATTCGAAAGATTTTGCTAGTCTTGTAAGCACACAGTTACGTTACATCTCCAATATTTACCAAAATAAAACTTCTTCCGTTTTAATTAAAAATCTTTACATCAAACCACACGGTTATGGAGTAGCCATCCTTTTTGTATTCCCAGACGTTTAACCGCTGCTACTCGAGGGTCCAATTCGGCCAGAACGCCGATTTAGAATCTTTTTGCAGAGTATAGCTGCCAGCTGGTAACCAGGCACCGCTCTAGGGGGCGCTGCATGTGTTCGGCCATCGTCCCCATCAGAGTAAAAACTTGGCAAACATTTCATTGGACTATTATATAAACAAGCAGCCAATCAGAAAGTCGTTTACAAATCAAGTCTGTCGACAACAAACAAGCGTGGCGCCACTGTCAATTAACGTGTCTGCAGCGATGTCAGGACTATTTAATGGGATAAGTGTGTCTATGAAATGTAGCCTATTTGCCACCCTGTGACCGCTTACTTAATTGCTAATGAAAGCTCCAATCAGATTGGGTGGGGGACAAAAAGACTCGAAAGTCGCTGCTATAGACTTCAGTTGACTCATGTTTTTGCGTCTGTGACGGCAAGGTAGGAATTGAAGAGAGGCTTGATGCGGGCATCTTCTTTTACGCCTTGCCTCGGAGAAAGATGATGTTATTTCTGATAATGGATTAATAAACAAAAATATAAAAACTAAGAATTCGAATTTTGTCGTTTCTCGGAAATGTGACTTTGGTTTAATTTTCGTTAAAAACATTAGGCCTAATTATTTGTAGCATTTTGCGGTACATACAACTCAAGCATATAACTGACCAGCATATTACAAATATTCCATATGATCAAATCCACTAGAGACCCCGAGTCCGAATCCCGTGGAAAGCAAGCCAAATCGATCTTTCTCTACAATCAAAATATACATGGTAAACCGTAACTTAGCAAAGATCGATAAAACGTCAGGAATTAAAACCAATTAATTTAGTTGTGTGCGATATACGGAAAATTTAATGTTTTTTTTTTTCCACTGAAGGCAAATGTAGATTATTCCGTTTATTGTCTTACAAGTAAGCTATATTTGTCAATAGCCCCCTTGGGGCATGATTTTCAAAGCGCAATATAAATTAAGTCCAGGATTAGACGGCGTAGTTTTATTTTGAAAGCCTATTTCTCTAATGACCTTTGTTGATATAATCTACTGTAAGTGACCATTTTGGTACCAATGGTAAAAAATTGTATATACGATATTTAAACCAGCGGCTTTCTGAACCTTGTATAACCTCACTTGGGTAAAACGTAATAAGGCAACTTTTGGCTTGCTTGTTTGATTGGTGTTTAGTGTCAGGCTCAATGTTATTTAACTTTCATGACCAACGGGCGTTTGTTAAGGAGCTTTGTGTTTCCCTGGTACTTTCAGGGCTAAGGCGCAGCAGGAAGCTGATTTGTTTGTAGTGTTGGTGTATGGTGTCCTGTTTTGACTTTGTTTGTAGCCAGTGCAAGGCGTCGGGGTGGTTTCCTCCACCTATATTGGGTTAGTAGTCATGTAAACGGAATAACATTAAGTAAGGCGCTAAACACCAAATTAAACAACAAACAAACTTAGAAGACCATTTCTCGTTGTCGGTAACTGGAAAAGCTAGAAGTAACATGTTAAAACCCGCGACCTCGATCCATAGTCTACAGAAACTTTCCGTGACCGTGGTTCAGTGGTTAGCGTGCCGGTCTATTTATCCTACTTCAGTGGTTAGCGTGCCGGTCTACTTATCCTACTTCAGTGGCTAGCGTGCCGGTCTACTTATCCTACTTCAGTGGTTAGCGTGCCGGTCTACTTATCCTACTTCAGTGGTTAGCGTGCCGGTCTACTTATCCTACTTCAGTGGCTAGCATGCCGGTCTACTTATCCTACTTCGTCTTATACGTGCGTATTATGATGGGTTGATCGGTGTTTTAACGCTGTTGGGGAAGGGAACAAGGGAAATGCACTTATGTGTTGATGGAGTACTCCTAGCAAATAACCACGTTGACACAACTATTTAATCAGATGTATCTTGCTCTCTTGTTAAAATAACGTCAACAGAGGGCACCATCGTACAAATAAACGTTAAACATTCTCTATAGATATACACTTGTGTCTGTATAACTCGGTATATACCTCACCAAAAGGCCACAACTGTGTCCTATATTATCAAGAGAACACTATTTATGATATTGGAAAATGATACTTCATGGGTTGGACTCCTTGGATGGTAATATGGTTATTTGTGTAACGGTTATACTGAACCCTGTAATAATTTGTTCCAGTTAATTTAAGGCCTATATATCGTCTGTATCAGATAAGTCGGTTTAAACAGCCAGCAGTTTATCAAACAATCCGTGTCAGTTAGCTATAAACAAACATTACATATCCGATGAAACGTTAACCGTTTGTACACCGGCATCAAATTGGTCACTCACCCAATTCTGATTTGACTCTCTGATTAAGGGCAGTATAGTACCCATTGTAGCATTATCACACGGACATCGCTTAACACTGGAATCATTTTAATTTGCTAACAGAGCAAAATATATTATAAATGGTTACGTTTGTTGCTAGTACCTGTTACCTCGATCCGCTTTAACTCCGGCAATCGCCGTGGTGGTTTGTGTGAGGTTTCCTCCCATGCAGTTATTTTTCCGTGTTAAAAGCAGACAGAGAATAAGTCAAATAAGCGCAACTCTAAAGCGCAACCAATCAAACAAACCAAACAAATGCTTTAAAGCGCAACCAAACCAAACCAAACAAAACTCAGTCAACTCAAACTTTATTTTCATTTGAGTAATAAACAAGTAGTCCCTCGACACTGACGTCAGTTGTATAACTACGCGCAATACACACAGCGTTACCCTCAACTTGGGTGGACAATCATTACCGTACAGTCAAATAAGTTTCGGCGAGGAGACAATGCTTTGAAACCATATTTTACAAACAAACAAACAAACAAACAAACAAACAAACAAACAAACAAACAACCAACCAGTCAAACAAAAAAGCAAACAAACAAACAAACAACAACAAAAAACGTTATTCAAAATGTATGAATATGTTATCTTTTCACAAATTCATATTATCTGACTGGAGCAGATTTAATGATCGATTAATTCCAAGAGTGACAGCATTTTGGCATGTGTGGAATAGCCCGTAAGGTCAAAATCGGGCAGTTCCGCCATTCCATTTTACCAGCCATTCTGTTTACTGCAACATCAATGACGTCATGACCAGATAACAACGATTTACCTACATTTTGTGGTTGCATTTATATTATATATAAAACTATCAAAGATTTCTTAATTTTCCAATTCTGGTGACATAAAAATATCAGATAGCCCTTGAATCCACACCAAATTGGAACGTACAATTTATAATTTATAATTTAAAAAATAAACCATATCAATAAAATTATATATTTTGATATTAACATGTCTCATAATGATGTACTATCATCCATGTTCGCCGTCTTACCTCCACGACTTGCATATAGACCGCTTGGTCATAAACCAGGACCATTTTGAATGTAGTGATATTAGGTAAATAACTGAAAATTGTGCGGTGGTCGCCAGGCAAATTACAGCTGTATAAATACACCGGGACTATGATATGATGTCATTTAGTTGTAGATCAGTGCAATTCCTTTTTTAAAGATATTAACAAATTTATTTATTCTTCAATAAAAAAATGGTTCCATTTTATGTTGACCCACATTGCACATTTTCAAACTGTTAAGCAGCTTGATTTTTTGGCTCCGCCACGTGACTTCCGGAGAAGGACGTGACGGCTTGGGTTTATCCCAAAGTTGCAGTCTGCGTGAAAAGATAGATGGTACTTGGTGGTTACAAAATGAAACCGGATATGTCTAAGTAGTGAATTTCCTTCGAAGGATTACTGCATGGTACATCACCCAATATAAAAAGATATCAGAAGACGCCTTCTTGTTTAAAACTGGAAGGCTCAATCACCCTTAAAATAGACAATGTTTTGGTATTTTGGCATATTTGGAATAACCCTTGTCTTCATGAATGGGTGTTTCATTTATACCATTATACCGACATAGTCATTTTCTTATACTGTGACAGACGAATGGACTAGAGCAGATAGCCGACCAACTTCTCGAGACAAGGTGTGTCCTAACGTGAAACTCTATTCCATACCTTGTCACACTTGGGCCATATTTGTAGTCAAACAAGGAGCAGTTATCCCTCATAGCTCGAGTAATCGGCAATGTGCAGCAGCCTGTAACCATGTTGCCTAATATTACTCTGCAATAGGTCCGAACATTGAAATACATTAAAATCCCATTAAAAACAAAGTACGGAAAAATTTCATCA